>VXBR01003878.1:954897-1004620 GCA_013400215.1 Cisticola juncidis | reverse complement strand
AAAAAAAAAAAAAAAAAGGAAGCTACCAACCTTGCTTAACTTGCCTAAAATTCCCCTTCATTGGCTTTCACCCAATTAAAAGCTAGTTAGAAAAAACAAGATTTGGGGGGGTTATCTGCAGTTCAAATCCCAAAGGTGTTTTCCATCTTTTTTGCTCTCTTCAAGGACAATTTGAATGTTGGGGGTACCTATGATTTCCCACAGGAGGTAACATCTAGATGCAAACCTGGTTCATATGGGACAAAAGAGTCTTTGACAGCAGTTCCAATGAACTTGATTTGGAAAATGTATTCTAACTCAATACTTGAGAACCTTAAGAAAGAAGGAGTGGAGAAAATTTTATTAAAAGCAAATATTTCATTCACAAAATAATTTGTTTAAAACCTATTTTTGATATGAGAACAAAATCAATGGAATGTGTTTGACCAATCCCTAGTAAATAACTAACCTAATAAAATATGCCTTAACAATGAATTTGAGTTTTCCTGCCTTAAACACAGAAGCACCACTTTTCTTTCTGTCTTATATTTAAAATTTTTCTATCATATTGTCTGAAAGTAAAGAAGAAAAATTAAATAATACCTCTGCCTTTCCTTTGGGAGAAAAAATGCTAAGGAATTTTTTAATTTTTAGCTCTCTTTTACCACAGATGGCAACACATGGCTTTAAAAGTCAAGGTCACGTTTAGCTAGTTGTCATGGTGAATGAAAACACATGGGAAATTGGGCATATAGCATTTAGTTTGACTTTCTGGGAGAAGTAACATACAAGAAACCCTGTCACTAAGAGTCTGTGTTTAGCCAGCCCCTGGTACCTTAAACAGTCATCTTTTGGCACTCGTGTTTAAACACAGTAATGAACCTTTTCCTCTCCTCATCTGTAAATCAATACCACCAATGTGTCCGTTAAGAAAATCATTAACAATTTTTATAAATGCCTGACCAGTCCATAGAAAGATTTCCATTTCAATTGCCCATGGAAAGAAGCAAAACTCTTTTTGCAAAATATTCAGAACAAGTTCTGGTTGCAACTGTTTTCAAGACACATATTTAATAAGACATAACTGACTCGGTGCTAAATGGTTTTTTTTGGGAAAAATAATAGTAATTTATGTATCTGGAAGTTCATAATGACTGTTTTCTCCAAAGCAGAAGTTGAAATAAGCTAAAAAGAAAATAGGGAAAATGCAATTTCCAGACAAATATTTCTTTTTTTTACATACCTTGAAAGGATACCTAAGAAAAGCTTTCTTAGCAAAGCCTCTGAACTCCTGCAGATTAAGTTCCCCAAGAGGAACTCTTCTGGTAACTCTCTGCTCTAGGTATTAAATTAAAAAGCTAGCCTGGAGAGCACAGGGGTAGCATTATGAGGAAAGGGCAGTGATAGGCATCAGCTGAGGAAAGACCAATATACAGTTGCTGTTTGAGTATTCTCTAGAGGCTGAAAACCATTTGAAGACATCGTAAATTGGAAAGTGAGACAGTTTGAATTTTCATTGGTAAAGCTGAGAAAAAGAGCACTTGCTGAAAAAAAGACAGCAGAGTGCAATTTTTACAGAGTAGTACAGCAGTTCACAATAAAATCCTTTTCCTGGAGGGACCAAGGCAGGCTTGAGAGATGGTCCTGTGAGAACCTCATGAAGATTAACAAGGCCAAGTGCGAGGTGCTGCTTATGAGTTGGGGCACTCCCCAGCACCAGTGCAGGGAGGAGGGAGAATGGAGAAAGAATGCAGAATGGAGAATGCAGAATGGAGAATGCAGAATGGAGAATGGAGAATGGAGAATGAAGAATGGAGAATGGAGAATGGAGAATGGAGAATGGGGAATGGAGAATGGAGAATGGAGAATGGGGAATGGAGAATGGAGAATGGGGAATGGAGAATGGAGAATGGGGAATGGAGAATGGAGAATGGAGAATGGAGAATGGAGAATGGGGAATGGATTTACTACATTTGAAAGGAGAAAGGAGAGGGCATCCACAGCTTCCCTGGGCAACCTCTTCCAGTGCTTTACCATCCCCACGAGAAGGATTTTCTTCCTAATAGCCAGTCTAAACCTGTCCTCTTCAGCTTAAGGCCATTGCCCCTTATACTATTGCTACATGTCCTTGTAAAAAGTCCATCTCTAGCCTACTTGTAAGATCCCTTTGGGTACAGGAAGGTGCTCTCGAGTCTCTCTGGCTTTCAAGGGTCTAATGTCTTTCAGTCTTTCCTCAGACTGAGCAACCCCATCTTTCTCAGCCTGTCAATCCTCTCATTTTGTCCCCAGCCCTCAGGAAGGAGAATGATCCAGCTCTGTGGCAACAGCTTCTTCCAACTTTGCAGTTTAGCTTGTCCTCTGCTTCTTAAAAAAAACTATTCAAGAGATGATCTGGCTCTATATTTATGCAGGACCATGGCAAGGATAAAAGGATCCTGATTACTAGGAGTACTTCTTAAAACAGTAGAACTCAGTAGCCCTCAATGGAGTAAGTCAGGGAATGGAGAGAAAAAGTGGAATGCAAAAACAAATACCAGCAAAAAGCTGCCATTTATGATGAGACTGAGAAAATACTATTTTCTGATGCAGGCTCACAGTTCTGTATCTAGCTCAGTATTTTAATATAGAAGTGATGAACTCTGCATTTCTCCTGGTTGCAAGGAGTGCCACAGCTGACCCATGTTTGTGCAAGAGAAATAACAAAGCTGGTGTTCATGTGAGTTCCCTAACCATGCAGACAGGCAGAGCACAGAATTAGAAGGTATAAATGATAACATCTAGTGAACCCAGAGCATGCTAAATGGGCAAAAGAAAAATAAGAAAAGAATGAGAACAAGGATTTCTAACAGCAGTGGCAAATTCCTTATTAATATGTGCAGAGAGTTTCACGTGTAGTAGTGACTCTGGAGCAGAGCTTTCTGACAGCTCGTGCCAGAGCCATTTTGTAATGTTAAAAGGCTAATTAGTCAAGAGGAGGGAGAAGAGAGCCAAGCAGACTATTGTAATACTTCCAATTAGTCCTGCAATACTTTCTATTATGTACTTTTCATAAACAAGAAAGAAAGAAATTTTGATGCTATATGATCACTCAGAGAGAAACTCTTATCAGATGTGTAAGCACAGAGCAGGGTCCCATGGCTGCTGCTGGAAACAACTGAAAATGCCTTTTGGTTTGAGCATACTGAGTATAGCAAGGGTCAATTTCATGATATCTCTGACTAATACAGGTACAGGAACCATAGATAATTTGCTTTTTCTGTAGTACTGAAAGTGCAGAAAATCCTTTACACAAAGGCAAAAATAACATTTAGTTTCTTTAAACCCTAAAAAATCCTGTCTCTTTCCATATTTTTAATATCCCTAAACAATGACAGAGCAGAGACAGAGACATAATTACAACTCTGCCCTTGTGGTGTTCAGGCAAGGGCCGAGATTCTCCAAGGACAATGTGCTTCAGGTGGTTAAGTGTGACAAGAGGACACAACCCTGATATTAATTGCCCCTCCAAAGTGACCACTTCCAGCAGCTGCAAAAGGAGATAGTTAAGCTTCATTAGCTAAATCCCAGCTCCACTTTGGATGCTAATAAATGATGTGGTGTAGCTGTCATACAGTAATTTTCCCACCTTGGAATCAATACAGCATAAATTGCCCAAACACTGGGGCTCTGGTCTGAGGGCAGTCTTCATAGGTGAAGCATGAGATCAGGGCACAACTTTTCATCTTTCATCCCAGCAATATTATTCTTACATGGTACCTTCAGCCATGTAAATCATAGTCAAAGAAAGGATCTCCATCAAGAGAAAAAAAAAAAAAAAGATAACCATTGAGAGAAAAAAGTAAGAGAATTTTTGTTGAAAATGGAGATGTGATGAAGAGTTTGTGCATCAGACAAGAACCTGAGGGTAACACAAGCAATGAATCAGAGTGCATGGGCTAGGGAACACATCTCATGGAGGCACAAGGACTGTTGGGGACCAGGATGCAAATGCAGGAGCAGTTGCGTTGGGATTAAATATATATGGGTAAAGAAATCAAAATATGTAACTTTCTTGTTCCCAAAACTTATTATTAAAAAAGATTCACTGAGTGGGCATGTTTCTGGTCATGTAAGCATGAAACCTAAATTCAATTACTGTTTCAGTCAATAACTTGCAAAATATTTCAGACAAAATCTGTGCATAACACCAACATGAGCATATATTAATGAAGATAGAGCACATGTATGTCATAGTGATGTCAATTGTTGGATAAGATAATCTTTTCAAAAGAAAAAAATGCTGTGAGTTTTGGCTACTGCAGACTTATAAAGCTAGGGCATATGTTAAAATGGCATTCTGAAATTAAGTTAGAGTAGTATCTCGGAAAGCAATCTTTCTGAAATAATTTAGTGTCAAAGGAGATAAGCAATAAAAGTGTTCACTACGAGGCTGTGACAAAAGGGCTAATATAATCCATGGATGTGTAAGTGTAGGAAAAAGGGGTGACATCTTCATTTTTCTCTACAGCGAAGATGAATTCATTACAAATGGAGATACATTGGAAAGAAACTGAACTTTTAAAAGCAGAGTCACAGACTTATTCAAAAGCCACAGAAAATACCCTATTTTCCATGAGACTTAAATACTTCAACAGATTTAGTCCATTAAAAATAAAACTGAGAGGCACTTGACTACAGTACAGTTATAAGAAGAAAATAGAGGGCCCTTCAGCAGTCAGGAGGTATAATAAAGGTTAAATGCTAAAGCTGGATATATTTATATAAGAAATTATGCACTTCGGCTTTTCACACAAAAGGAGCGATCAACCTTTGAAACAACAGAAATTTTGAAACTATTGCTGCTTGAAATCCTCATGTTTTTCAGAGGGATATGATTTTCCTCTGTGTGTGTGTGTCTTATGGACTAAGCCTAGAACAAGGAAAAGAGAAATGCCATTTTCACAGGTAAATCAACACATGGTAGGTACACTCAGTCAAAGCTGAAAAACTGTGGAAAGCAACACTTCAATTTTAGATGTTTTCTATATTTTTAAAACTTAATGATGGTAGATTTGACCCAAAGCTATAAGTCTTCTGTCAAACTGAATTGCACCTTTTGTTTTATGTACTGCTTTACCAACATGTTTTGTCTAGCTTTATTCAGCTCAGAGGTAATACTGTGAGATTTAGTGCCTTTGATTTACAGGTCTGATGAGACAATCAAATGATCTCGCCAAATTTAAAGTCTATAAATCTATCAATTTGTTCTTATTAACAAAGGAACTTCATGAACTGATGTTTATCTACTGAGGTTTAATAACTTCTTCTTTTCCTAATAATCAATGAATACATTCTCTCATATATTTCACTTCATTAAAAAAACATTCTCTTTATCTTGTTATCTGAACTGCTAGAAAAGCATATCCATTCATGCATAAACTATTCAATGAATTTGAAAATAAAGCTTTATGTTTAAATTAGCATCTCACAGATTCAGATGATTCCATGTCTTCTCCATGAGTGATATGAATTGTAATACTGGGTAGTGTGGACCTGTCTTTTAATGATACCACATCCTTTGAAGCAAAAATAGTTTGACAAATGTGTCATCAGACTTGTGGGTACCCTGGCAGCAAATACTGATGTGTCTCATGAGAAATTTTCTTATGAACCTGAAAAGAGACAGGAAGAATTTGAAAGCTGGGAAATGCAACATTAAGTACTTGGCAAAGTTCTCTTTCTATACTTAAATTCTGCTCTTCAAGATACCCCTCTGTGAGACAATGCAGGCATCAGTCTGTTATTGGAAACTGGGTTGCCTAATCTGTATAGGCAGAAGGCACAGCAGAGTTGAGGAGTTTCTATGGAGATGGGAATTGGTGAGGAAGTGCATTTTGTCCTGATTCATCCTGTCTGCCTGAATTTATAAGGGGCCATTATAGCCATTTATCTCTCTCAGAAAAAACATGATTAAGTCTTTAGAAGCAATAATGAAAGCAAGATTCAAGTTTCAGCTCAAATGAGGACATCTGGTTTATTTTCACCAGGTCCAGCATTGCAAATTATAGTTCACGACAGCACTGGGTTCTTGGACCTGACAGTATCTGCTAAATATATATAAGCTTGTAGGCTGGTTTTGACACTCAGTAAGAGGTAATAGAAACTAAGATACATTTTTCAAGTTCCAGTAATCTCATTAACACTAACCACGCTATCAACAAGTGTACCCTACTCAAGCTCCCTGCAGAGCAACGCTATTGAACACAACTTAATTTTTATAAGTATGTGCAGATGCCAAAAATGTCTGAGTTACTAACTAGGGCACACAAGCATGCAAATTAGAGGTTCTTGGCATCTGTATACTTGAAAGATGGCTGGAAAGTTTGGGTTGGATTTCTCAAGTTTCAGAATATGTAGGATTACTCAAACTCTTATTTCCCTATCTCCTCTGCCTCTTCCAGGGAAGTTTTTTTCAGAACTGAAATTTATAACTTGAAAAGGAAATTGTTTGCAGGATGAGAGATCTACAAAGCTGGATTTTTCTTTTGAAAGCCATTTGTTTGGCTGCTGTTACTGTGCATGGGTTTGAGGCTGTTCCCTTATCTACACGTGTATCTTTTGGGAGACTGAAGATCTGGGGAGAGGAGTTAAAACATACCTTGATGGAGTCATCAAAGAGAAATATATGTCTGGCTTCAATTTAGCTCTGTTCAGGGACATAATGTATGTGGTAGACATAATGTATGTGGTGGATGACACTCATTTTCAAGGGTTTGCACAGAAATACGTTTCCCAATTTGTATTCTCATGTAAAAGTTTTTCCTTTCAAATCTGTAAAGACCAGATGTTTTTTCAGGCTTTGGAGCAGAAGCTGGAAGGGCTGAAGGGAGCTCTTAGCCTCCCCCCCCACGCAGTCCCTCAGCAGCAGTGGTGCAGCAGAGTGAGTGGGATGTGCAGCAGATCGGAGAGCACCAGGGCTGCCCCGCACCCCCACGGGCTCCTTGATGAGCCCTTCCAGCCCCGCCAGCACGTCCCATGTGCTTTTAAATCTAGTTTGATTTATCTAATAAAACAGGCTTTCTAGGAGAAAAATGTGAAAGTCCCAGTGAGAAGGAGGGAGGTGAAGGGAGGGAGCCCACAGAATTGCAAATTCTGGTCCACCTCTCTGAAAACTCACACCAGAGCTTGGGGAAGGTAAAGCGCCACCACATAAAACACGTTCCACAAAAACTGAAAAGAGCAAGGGTTAAGAATTTCCATAAAGTCATGTAAATCTTGAAGACAGGAATACAAATGTGTATATATAGATACATATCTCACAATGACAGACAACCTGATCACAGTTGTTTTTTCTGAATATATTCTTAACATGCCCATCTCCATTGTTTTTAAACTTCTGCAGTATAGTTTTATTTCCAATAGAAGCAGAATTGCAAAATAAGTTTAGATAATACAAAATAATCTATATATCTTTCAAGGACTAGAATTTCATAGCTTACTTCAGTGAGCAGAAACAATAAAATTGTGGAACATTCAGCTCACGTTAACAGCAACTAATACTTCATTACTGTTTCCAGGAAAGCAGATCCTTTTTTAATACAAAGAAATTATTTTATACTGAGGCATTTTCTAAAACAGAGAGGAAACAAAGATTATGACCAATGATCTTGTTACTAGTTCACAGATTCAAAAGATACTATTTGCAGTGGAATTCTGCCTTTTTTAAACAAACATAATAAATCACTTATTTACTTATTAAAACATTTTTCTTTTGGCCCTGTTTACTTCAGATTTTTACAATTACATAAAAAAATTTTGAAGCTTCTCTAAATTAGATTGCTGCCTTCCCTTTCTCTGTAGTAAATCAAAGATACTTCAGTTGTGGTAGACATAAAGTGGCTTTTTCGCCAGATCCCTTTGCTCTTCCCTTCTCTTCACAATCCAATTCCTCAGCTTGCTTGCCAGGACAATTCGGGAGCTACGTTCTACTTGGGCAGTGTGTATCACCTCATGTCTTGGGTTGAAAAATGTAACCAAAAATGTGTATTCTATTTTGATCTGTTGAAGCTGCTTGGGAGATATTGTTCTTTATCTCTTGTAACTCTAGCGGGGAAGAGGGCAGATGCCTTCTGTTAATGGGACACCTGATAACACCAGATAAGGCAGTGCCTCCTTATCTCTTCCTCCTCCCATCCTCCTCCAGGGGACATCACCTGTGAATGGGCCATTTAAGGCCTCTCACATGACTGATAACATCACCTCATTCCATTGTGAGATGCTCCACCCAGTGGGAGGAGCCAAAGCCTTTCCACCAGGATAAAACCAGCAATCCCAAACACCAAGGGAGCCTGTTTGCACTGGATTCCCAGAGGAAAATGGGACCCTTTCTTGAGGATCATCTCTACTCCAACGGAGCCACATCTGTCACTCTGAGAGGACTTATTTTGGGCTGCTTTCAATACCCTGACCAACAGGGTGTCAGGTTTGCATTCTGACTCTGTCAGTGGTCCCTTGTACTACTGATTTTATTTTATTTCATTTTTACCCTTTTTTTCTAGTTTGTTTCTTCTCTCTCTATTAAATTGTATTTCTGACTTGGAGTCTCACGGGTTTTGCTTTCAAACCAGTACACCTCAGCATTTTGTGGTTATATACATTTTACAGACTAAAAGATGCCAGGTAAGGCACCACTAGTGTGTGTTTGTTTGTTTCTTGGAAACAGGGATAACAGGCCCAAACTCATTAAAAGTTATACAAAAATGAGCAGGTCAGCAGGGGAAGAAAAAGTATGCAGGAAAATCTGGCTTCTAGTCGATACAGCATTTTAATCTTTTCTAAGACAGATATTCCCAATAATATCACAAGACCTTTAAAGAAAACAAGGTGGCACTGTGGTGTTCAAACATTGCTTTTGCAGCCTACGCACCTCACGTTTACAGAAGCTCTCATTTCCTATAAATGTGTGGGGCACACTCCCCATTCAGGGGCAGAAGATGGGGACAGAAGATAAGGGAGGGAAAATCCAAAACAGGGCAAAAGATGACAGAACTCTGTGACAGTGCATAGTAATCTTGATGTCAGATAATACCATACCATTTTAGAATCACTTATGATAATAGGTTTAATCATACAGATTCATACACATTGCTGTCTTCTAGTTTTCACATGAAATTATGAAAAAAAGTCTAACACTGGATCTTGATGCAGCAGACAAAACATATGTCACTAATCCAAATTTATAATCAAATTGAAGGAACTAGAGGCATAAAATTAGTTGTTGCTTCTTATAATTTCTTCAGGATGTGACACCAGAAAAGCCAATGCAATAGCAATTCTTGTAGTCTACATGCAGGAATCACCAATGGAAAAAATTAAACCAGTCCATGATCCAGTCTGATTAAAGATGTTAGGACATGTGAAAACATCCTGAAAATAAGGCAAAGTCTGCTATGCCTGACTGAGAGCAGTAAAACTGACACACCTCAGCTATACATGTAAATATTTGTAACAAGAGCTAAATGTCATCAGGTTCTGCTTTTCTGATAAGGTGTCAGTTTTAGAAGATAGAGTGGCTCATCCTTTTGTGATGAGCAAACTCTTGAGGCAGCTGCTGTCATTTATGCCTTATTCATCTCTGCCAGACTAAAGAAAGGTTTGTAAGGACAGCAAACACCAACCAGAAGAGTAGTAAAAAAATGAAATATAGCTGTAGATGTGGCAGAGGTTGGTTCCTGAGTCTCAGTGAGGTCTTTCTGCTCCTTGTAAGCAGGAGGAATGCCTACAGGGTTTTTCTCCCTGGAAGAAATCAGGGGAAACCCAGCTAGGGAAATGCAGAGTCAGCAGTTTCCTAGAGTTATGCCCAGGCTTTCCAGTTCCCTTTGTATTGTCTCTTTCTTCTGTCTCTTCTTTCTCAGCTAGGTATTTTAACAGCTTTTCCATCCATCTACCTTTTCTTTATTTCTCCTTGGTTTTCTGTGTCTTCACCCTCCCTCACCTTTTCATTGGTGCATTCTCCTCACAATGTTTCATTCCTTCACTGACCCTCCAAACACATCATCTTTCTGTTCCCCTCACTTTGCTGCTAAACCTCTACTCCTACACATCTCTTGTCTGTGTAGTTGGCAAGTTCCTCAGGAGAAAAACACTGGGTCTTCTGAGACCATGCTGCTGTGAAAAGTACCAGTAGATCTGTGATCAGTGAGGTTTTGACCCACAGGAGGTCACACACTGAGCTTTGGGAGCACCTGGTCTGGGGTATATGCTGGCTCTGCCAGTGCTGAGAAAACAGGCTGCGGTTGGTTTGATACCACAGTGGGGAAAGCATTACTTCATAAAGCATCAGTGTTTTGGCTCCTGTGGCTCTGGTGCTTTTGATCCAGTAGTGGGAACCCTGAAGCAGGATTTATTGTGTTCTTGAATGACAGCCCAAAACTGTGGGGCACCTAGCAAGATGAAGTTTACCTCCGCTTGCTCCTTAGGCACTTTTGGAAGAAACATTATTTTATTACTAATGGTAATAGTAGTAAAAATACTAATAATTACTCTGCTCTTTAAGCCAACAGCCATTCAGCTGGTGCATAAGCTGTTGAAAATAACCTAGAAACCTAATCAACTCAAACCACACTTTCTGCTTCCTGGAGGGGAAGGCTTCTACCTCCAGCAGGGTGCTAGAGAGGGTAAAGAAGTTTCTGTGCCTGACCTGCTTTTATATACCAAACCCTCTTGAGAAGAGCAGGGCCACTCTCTCACATGGAAATCAGCTAGGCCACATATTTGTCTCAACATGCTTGGAAATTGCCAGAAAAACAAAGGCAGAAGATTGCTCCCTGTGTCTGGAGCTGCTTGACTACCCTGAAATCTGTTGATCAACATTTCACCATAATTTCCCTGCAATAAATACCAAAAGCCTATAAAAGGCTGCAAACATTGCGTAACAGGGGAAAAAAATGAACTAAGAGCCCTGCAAGATTAGCTGCACTGAGGCTGTGCTTGGAAAGGAAGTCCTGACTAGGTGGCAGAGCATCCTGTGGTTTCAGCCTGCTGGGATTCAATACTGGTTTGAACACAGAGCTGACCACATAGCTTACTGCTTTCAGCACCTCTCCTTTAGGCTCTCATACCTCTGCCCAGGCAGAGCTGTACCCTGTGAAGTCCCATCTATGTATCCCTGTGAAATCTGCAGTGTATCTGTGACTGCCAAGCACATGGTCCTAGCAACCTGCAGCTGGCCCGTGATAAGCAATGATGTTAGCTAAGACACTTTGTCAAGGGGGCAGTGTCTCCTTTTTCCATTCAGACAACAGTTCTGCATGAGGGGAGAAAAAAGACCAAAAAAAAAAATCTGGAAACAAAAATGGGTAGCCCTAATTCTCTGAATCTAATCTGCTGCAGTGTCAAAGACATCACATGGTGCTGAAGGCAAATGGACTTAACTGTGCTCAGCACATAAAAATCAGACCCTTCCTATGACTGAGATATGAGTTACTTAACCACAAACCCCAGAATCTGTGACAGTTCAAGCACAGTCAGTTTTTTTATGTCTGAGGTCTTGGTCAGCTGGATCTTGGTTGGGCTGCACTGTGGTTAAAATTAATTGCAGTCCTTTGTCATATTACCTTTGCTGAGGGTTAACACCCTCCTCAGAGGCTGGAACAGATGACCTGACAGAACGAGCTGTGGCACAGCTCAAAGCCACAACAAATTCTAACTAGCCATGAGCATTTTCTAGCATGTACCTGCATCTGGATTGTGGTACAGAGTACAATGGGATTTAATAACTGCCATTAAATTGGCAGACAGCTCTGCTCCTAGAGAGGGTCCATATATTTAAGAACTATGCAAATTATGCAGTATGCATGTGACCAAATTCTTTGTAGAGGAAAATCCCTGGGACTGTGTTAAATTAAATAGGATTATGGCTTTCACTAATCTGTATCCAGTGTGACCATACAAGGGTATTAGTTTGATAATATTTAAGGATTTAGCTCTACAGCAGCAGCAATCAGCTGTCTAAGCTCAGAGACTCTGTTGTCAGTGAAAATCTCAACTATTAAAGAGATTGTTATTTACATTGCCCGAATTAAACATGTGACACTCACCAGCTGGCAAATTAAGCGCAAGAAAGTTATGCATAGGTCAAGCCACTTTTTCCTTTTGGAATAAGTAGAAAGAGCAAATGGTGAGGTGTGAGTGCTCCTGTGCTCCTGTGAGCAGCACTGCTGAGCCCTGCTCTTCTGAAGCTGTGGGCAGTGCTCCCATCAGCTCGGTGGGAGTGGAGACAAAGCAGTGCGACGCTACCAAAACCCTCACTCTTTCACCCCAAGTCTTTTCCCTGAGTGGCACAGATGGATTTTTAGATTATTTAGCAATATA
The DNA here is from genome assembly GCA_013400215.1 of Cisticola juncidis. Classification (NCBI taxonomy): domain Eukaryota; kingdom Metazoa; phylum Chordata; class Aves; order Passeriformes; family Cisticolidae; genus Cisticola; species Cisticola juncidis. The sequence continues at coordinate 992,290 of VXBR01003878.1, read as the reverse complement.
ACATCATTTCTAACCTGGAAGCTGTCCTGACAACTCGGTATTTATTTACCAGCATTTACAATGCTCATCTGCCTCCAGTCACTGAAATCAGAGGCTATTGTGGTATACCCTGACAAACACTGTCATTGTAATGGCTCTCTCAAAAAAAAGCAAACAGATACCTCTCTTCAAGCCCATTTCTGCACAAACATACGCACATATGTATAAATATATTTATATACACATGCTCAAATGGAAAATATTAAGGGCTCTCTCAAATGTAAATCCTAGTAATGAAATTTGAAAAACAAGCAGAAAAGGAAAAAGAAGTGAGCCACAGCTCAGTTTAAAAAGCCATTGGAATTTTCCCACTGATTTCAATGAAACAAAGATTTTCATTACCTGTATTTAAAGTAATATTATTTCAGTAAATGGATGACATAATCAGACTATTTTTCTATCTTTTACCATATTTTATTGTGCTAAAGCTATAAAATATCTAAGATTACATCTTCAATTATCTTATATGTACAGAGTTTTTACTAAAAATAAAATAAAACTGATAATCTGTTTGAAATGACTCTTACTCCTAGAATGGGTTACATGAAACCAATACCTTTTCCATTAGGATTGTCCTCTTAAAGTATTCGAATTTGCATGTTATTAAATTGAGAGAAAAACATTTTTTAATAATCCCATTACTTCTACAACCAACACAGCTAAAATAAAACAATATGTTTAGCATCTTCTCACATGTCTTTTGTTGTTATTCTACCTGAAGTTCACATTTTCAGAAGAGACATCTATATAAATCCTACTGAGGATAACTCTGTGATTATTGTGTGGGCTGCAGAATGATCACTCATAAAAAATACAGAGCACAAGATGTAGTTTGTTGATTCTTTACTCCCAGATAAGGTTTGCAGGACTACCAGCACAAAATATCCTTTGTGTTTAAAAGGAAAGCCATGCAGCAAAGGTCAGTGAGGGACACAAACACAGAAGAAGCCCAGAGCATCCTTCCAGTCCCTCCAATTGGGTCCATCCTTTGCACAGCCCTATCAAGACAGACCTAATCTGTCCCATCATACTGAAATCCTCATGCAGCTGGCTATGTCATATTAACAGGAAATATTGTCCAAAGGCTACAATTTCCAAAGTAGCCTTACTCATCTGGGCACCACAGGTGACTTCTTCAAATTGAAAGTTCCCTGCAGTGTAGGGTCCTGTTTGACCACCTCACTTCTAACTGCACATACAGTTCCTACAGCAAATATAGCTGTGATCCATCCAGTTATTCTGCACATGCTTTGTAAGTTTACAGTGAACTCTCTATGATTAAAATCCAATTTCTTAATTTTGGTATTTAACTCACTTTTATTCTTACCTTATGATAGGTTGATAGGTTTGCTGTAGGGTTGAGTGACCCGGATGAAATAGCTAGGAAATGTCTGACTCTATCCCAGCTAATTTTTCTTCTGGCTTAGTCAACCAGGCAGGATTTTAAGCCAAAGGGGTTAAAGAAATACAAACGTGAGTTGGAGTCTTACCAAATTTCCTTAGACAGTTTTTTCCTAAAATCATTAGGAACACTGCTTATGCTTCCTTAAGCCTTCAGTATACTTTCCAGATGGATGTTTTTGGATCCTAGCTCTATAACCAAAACCATCCATCTGCAATAAATGTGTGTCTGGACAGGTTCTTCATCGTGCCCTGGAGCCACCTGAACTTATGGGCAACTCCCAAGGATTCATACAGCTATGCCAACACTAGGAGCTCTTCTCCAGAAGTCACACAAGATATGTCTGATCCTGTTTTATTTTTCATGTTAAAGCTTAGAGAAAAGTCTAGCTTAGCACAGATTTAAGATAGAAATATTTTATTATCACATTGACAACAACAATGTCAAATGGTTAGATGCTAGACTACTTTTATTTAAAATAACACTCAACAAGCTCTTTGGAAAACTCTTTAAGGTTCACATCACTACATTTTTAAATACAGTGAGGCATTTTATAAAGGCTTCATCCTGACTTGAACAACAAAAGTATTTGACTTATAAGTAAATTACTGCACCATTGAAATGGCACAATGGTAGCATCAGTGAGGGCAGTTTCCAGAGCTGCGTACTGTAGGTGTGGAAAAGGGCTTGGGCAGGATTATTTCTCCTGGTGAGGAGGGATTCCTCACCTGGGATGACCCTGGGAAATATTCATGTTGGAGTCACCTCAGTAGTGCTATGGGTGACAGTGGATCTCAATGAAACGAAATACCACAGAGACAGAATATTTTCTCGTATCAATATCTCTATCAAATCTCTGAATGGAAGAAAATTTGGATAACTCCAATTGGTGTTGTGAGTTGATGTGTATTCTTTAGTAATTACTTTACAGGGAAAAGACAATGTTCGTTTTGCTAAGACAAGTAGAAAATCCTCTGCCTCCATGCCTGAAAACTTAAACAGAAACAGAACAGCTTATTTACATTAGAAAAATATCACCTATCAATTCATTTGCAGCACTGTCTCTTACTTGAACAGGAACAGGGCAGAGGTTATGACTCTGCTCCTCTTTGTAATTGTTTTTGTACATCAAGCATGTTGCCAAGAAACACCTATGTGTTTTAGCTTGTTTTCATCTTTAGGAGATTTTTCAAATACCAAGAGACCAAACAAACAAAAAACTTCAAACATACCTGTGATCTCATGCCCAATGTGTTAAAGCAAATCCTAAAGACATGGTAGTAGCTCATAACTGATTTTGGACATGGAAAAATTGACATTCAGTAGTGTGTATATATACAGTTAAACTGCAAGAATAGTCTCTGCAGTGATTTCAGTCTGGACCAGCTTGAATTCTCCTGGCAGTTTTTGGGCAGAGCCTGGGAGCTGGCACAGTACTGAGACAGGCAGTTTGCAGGTGGTCATTGTTCAGAAAATAACATAATTGGGTGGATGTGGAAAGCTCCGTGCCAGGCTCTTCAAAACCAGAGAGCATTTGCTGGCACTTTTAAATTTACTAGAATAAGTATAAGCCATGTGTTCCCTTTTCTCATTGTCAAAAGAATAGGATGAGGAAAATTAAAAACAACTGCCAATATATCAATCTACACTGAATTTTAAGGTGCAAGGGAAAAATAGGTTGCTAATCATATTGTTATAGACACAGCTTAAAGGCCAAATTCATCCTTGTTCTAAATTCACTGACCTTTATTTTTATTTCAGATCAATAATAATAAAATATTGGCAAGTAACATAAAATAAGTTCCTCACAACCTTTGAGCAATGCTTTGTCATCCAAAAAGTTAGGCTAGAATTGAAGTAGTTTGATGAGAATGAATCCTCTTAAGATGAATAGGCATGTCAGGGTCCAGCTAATATAGTTGTTTACTTCATTTGTAAAAAGGCTACCATAATTTTTCCTGGTGAAAATTAATTCTCAAGACATTAAAAAAATCAATTACCTGGCACAAAGCTTTCTTCCTAATCATGTTACGTACAGAAAATTCAATCTGGATCTTGAAATTATGCTCAGGGCTTCTTAGATTTATGTGTGTACCACTTAAAGGTTTTGCAGGTAACCATTTGCTCAATCCCACTGCAAATGATGGCACAAAAGAGAATCTGCTTCTGTAAAGCACCACTTGGGTGTGAAAAGGAAAACAGAGCCCACTTTTCAATCATCATATTACTTCCCCACTGCCACATCTATCATTGATGTTACCGGCTGTAACTCCACAGATCAGTAATAACCTCTCTGTTAAAAAGACATTTATAAATCACCATTTTTCTCATTTAAACAACTTTTTTTGCATTTTATTCTTATTCTTATAAGAATTCTTATTCCAGCTCTGAATTCCCAGCTGTTTGAAGATAGTCTTATATGCAAGTTGAATGTCATGTATTCCTTATAGAATTTATTAAATATGCAAAAGACCAAATCTGACTAGCGCTGATTTATGGGTACAATATTTCTCATGCAAAATTACACAAAGAAACCACAGAATGTCTCATGTTATTTAAACGTAATTCATTTGCCATGTGACTTTGGCTTTGTGGATGTACATACAAAGCAATTCTTCACAGGAATTCCATCCAAGCGTAGACTAAAAGAACTTCAAAGTTGTCAATTGCACGTCATTGTAACTCATTTACCTTGAGCATGAAACTTGATTTCACTGAGCTGTCTCCACTGGTAGGATCTCTCTTAACCACAGTACTGGCCTCTCCCCTGGTGAAACTAAACAAAATACCCCATGTTCCAGTGTGAACATGATCCAAGCAGTTGTCTGGACCTAAGGACGAACTATCAGGAAATGTGGAAACTTATCAGAGATCGTAGCAAACAGTGGTATTTGTGAAACAATAAATTATTCCTGGACAGTGTTTATAAACATACATTGTTGATCTGAATACTTCAACAGTGACTTAACATTTACAGAACAGAGGTATAAATACTAACTCATCTTAATGCCACAAAGCACATCTTTTACCTGTTGATTTACTAAGATGAAATTTGCTTGATTTACTAAATGCCTCTTGGCACTCCTGTGCTCTCAAAAGACTAAAAATTTAGAAGGATGTGGGATAATAATGATGAGTGATTAAACACAGAAATAAAAGGTGTGATTTTTAGATAAACTATGTAAGAATTTTGAAATTTAGCAGGGGGAAAGGGTAGATTTAACTAAAAACAAAATCACTGCCTGAAACCCAGAGCAATTATTAGAAACACATCACACAAAATCTCTGTACCAGAAGACTGCAATAGCACTACTAAAAAGTTGACTTTAATCCACTGTAAAAGGAGTCTTAGTTGAGACTAAGAGGAATAAAAATATAGCACCATTACATTATCAAATTCTGTTAGAATAGTTAATTGCTCACATTTACAGTGATTTCATAATCTCCCATTATGGCAGTGCATGGAGGAGACCGAGCTGAGGGACACGTGAAGTCTTGGCACTGAAATCACAGACTCTGTGTTAGAGGCTTATGAAGACTATTTAATCCTTCTCCCTGCTGATTATGAATTGTCCTCCATTGTACACTTCCTAGTGTTTTGTCTAACCTAGTTTTAAATATCTCGAGCAATGGGAATGTCTTCAGTTCCCTTAGGAGATTACTTCAAGGCTAATGGATTTCACTGGCAGAGATGCCTTTTGATCTCCTGCCTACATTTGCCCTTACTTTATTCCTTTTGATTAAAAAAGTTTCTTTCCTTCTCATTTTTTAAATGTGATAGATACGAGATACCCCATGAATATTAGAAATTCAGCTGCCTTCCCCATTTTTACAGTGATAGGCATTTTTTGAGTGACAGATCTAGACTATTTCTATCCAGATAAAGCCAGTACCAAGCTGCCAGAAGCACTAACAGTCAGTACAATCATACTTCTTTGGCTACTGCTGTGCCACTAGAAGTGGTTTCCACGTGCAGCCCTCAGCCAGCTACTTGTCACCACCCTCTTCCTAGAGGTGATGCACTCCCTCCCACTCCTGATTTTCTGGCTGAACTACTGCTAGAATTGCTGCTGAAAATGAGCCAACTTACTTAAAGGCTGTTTAAACAGTGAATTATTGCTTACCCATCTCTTTCTGGCTGACATGGGCTAGACAATCCTCCCAGCTCCCTCTCATCTAGCCCAGGGGAGAGAGGGCAACCCCCAGCAAGGCGGTGGTGACCTTTGATGCAGCAGAAAGGGAAATAACAACATAAGCATTCACATTTGCCTCCCTGCTCCTGCTGTTCTGTGGAAACTGGGAATGACTAGTGATGAGACAATTAGAGATTGCATGGAGACAGCTGCCTTTGTTCCAAACTGAAGGTGCCTACCTGAACTTTGCACAAAAGTCACTCTGGTTTGCACTGCACGAACAACTTGCTTCTCCACCTACTTTGGTATAAATTTCTTACAGTAAAATGACTTTCTTTGGAAAAAATCTGCTTATTTTGTTCACTACAGGTGCTGACCATCACTCTGGAAAGGAAAACAAGCATGGATTTGCGTGGTGCAATGCATGGTTGTGCATGCTGTACTTCCAGCCTAGCCTGAGTGAGGATGGGAGACCCAGACTCCAGTCAAACAGAAGATTCAGTCTGTCACTGGAAGTGTTATGTTTCTGTAGAACACTCAAACTGTATTGAGTTACTTTCACATCTTATAAATACTCTAGATGCCATCACAAGACACCTCAGTGATAGAAATCACTAAGAATTAGGAAGCAGTGCATTTTTAATAAATGTAACAACACGCTCTCCCTCTCACTGAAATAAAAATTTCTGTCTCCAACATATAAACGTTAAGAGAAATTCAAGTATTTAGGACCCTTTAATGCTTTGCAAATGGCTGAGGATGGGGTGATAAACACATTTTTTCCCCGGCCTGTTCCAAATTATAATGTTTTGCCAACATAGCTATGTCAGTTGCCGGTGTGAAAAATTCACATCCCCAGCAGATATTGCTATGTTTGCAGAACTCCTGGTGTGGATGTAACTTTGCCAGAAGGGGAGAGCTTATATTGGCTCAACTTACATCACTTAGGGAGGCGGTGTAACTATGCCAGAAAAGCTCCTTCTGTCAGTTTGAGCAGTATGTGCTGCGGGGTGCTCTGCCAGCGACAGCAATGGCAGGGCTGTGGGGTAGACAAGACCATGATCGTTGTCGCTCCACACATTCACTTTTAATTAGCAGATTAATCAACATGCCACATTTGAGAAAAGCTTCTCATCAAAGGCTGCTGCATTTATTGACGTCCTCAGTCTGCCTGTCTGCTAATATATCAGAACTGCTACTTTGATGCCTGCTTGAAACAAGATACCATGTGCTACTCAAATGTGTATTCTTGGAAACCAGACATCTTAAATTATGACCTCCCCAGGTGTGTTGGCACCTTTTTTGCAGTCATATAATTTTATGTTTTCTTGTTTCCCTTCTTGGTATCTACCGGCCTCCAGACCCGTATTTTGGAAGTTTAGTTCATCTGTCCAATCCCTTCAATCTCTCCTGACCCTGTCAAAGATATTTTTTTGATTTATTTGATCTAAACTTAATTGAAAAACCTTTTTAAAATAAAAGAGAAAAGAATTGTTATATTAAATTCTCTGAAGTGTCTTCAGTATGTCCATGGTGTGCTTTCCTCCAAAATACCACATCATCTTCTTTCACATGATTCTGAATGCTAGTCATGTCTGAAATGTGCACAGACAGATACTGATTGCAGCAGTTGGTTTCAGTATCAGCTGGTTCCTTCCTGCAGCTAGAACGTGCCTGGCGGTTCTTTCCGGTGCTGTGTGACCTCCGTGTTTATGTCTAATATCCTGTCTCCATTTACAAGAGAGCTGTAATATCATGCACACTTGGTAGCATTTATGAAACATATACAAGCAATAGAAGTATTGCTTAGGGAAGCAATAGAAAGGAAAAATTACCATGGGAGTGTTCATTTGTACTAGGTCTACCTTCTGTACTTAGTTGGTTTGGCTTTACTTTTCATAACTGTGACAGAATGTCTTGCAATAATTCAATCTGAGGAGAGACATTTCTGTCTAAAAAAATGGGGTCGTACTGTCTATCATTGTTATTATTGTTACTATTATTACTGCTATTACTGTCCAGCATGTTTCTGGATGCCACCTTAAAAGCAGGAGAGCTGATACCTGCAATGGTACCTAGAACCAGCACCTGGAAAATTCCCAACTGTTCATTTCTCTTTAGATAATATCATACAAGCAATGTTGAGCCAGCAGCTCTTCCACTCCCCTTGCTCATCTCCTTTTAGCTGCAGTGTCGTCTATGCTATGCCACTGATTGTGTTTGTTGAAGAGAATATAAAGGAGGACATCACAACCTCAAAGCATCACTGACTTTCATCATGTCATATCAATGTGCATACCAACAGGTTTGGAATTAGAACAAGTGGAAGAGAATTTAGTTGGATAAATGATGATAAATGGCTCTCACACTTGTGACATGCTTGTCTGGAAAGCAAACAATAAAAGTAGTACCACATTAAATACGTATGGCATGTGTAAATATGCTACACTAGCAGAGGATGCACTCAGAACAAACAAAAAATACTGTATTTGTGATCAGCTATCTGGAAAAGTTTTAGATTAAGATTTTTTTTCCATTTTATAAAACACTCTGAATAGTACCTATAAACCAATATGATCATATGCATTTAAATAATAATTAATTTCAAAATAATTTGCATAAATACTATGATGAATGAAGAAAGCAATTCTAGGCTATAATTAATGCCAAAAAAAGACCCACAAAGAAAGCAAACCGGAAGAAAATTTCCAGTGGCACTCTGTGTGGACATCAAGGAGACTATAGTTTCTTTAAATCATGTAAAGAGGGAAGATGACTATCATGCTATTTTTTTTACAGTGATTTCATTTCCTGAGAGTACAGCTTACTTTAAAAGTTTGCTAATAACTTAATTAACTAACAAGCTTAGACTCTGAGGCATTTATTCCTGCCAGTCTCTGCTTTACACAGATATGGCTGTATTAAATTGGCTTTGTCACAGAGAACTGTTCTCTCTTCCTCCATCCCCTTGCTGTGACACAATCTTAATTTACAGGAAAACTTGAATAGGTCCTTTAAAACTTGATGATGGGATGCCTCTCTCTATGCCTTAATTATGTAAAAAGTTATGAAAGGAGTTTAAGGAAGACTAAATCTTTTAACCTAAATAAAAGCTTCTAATACAGAAAGTGAAGCAAAAAATGAAACTCTTTCACACACAGAAGATATGACAGTGCAGGCAGGCCACCATATTACTGATTTACTCTCACTGTGCAGGAATGTTGCATTTCAGAGCACAAGGATATTTGGAAAGAATAGCTGGGATCAGCCAATTTGTTAGCCTCTCTGCTAATACTGCAGGCTGTGGTGGTGTTTGTAATGTGGGCACCTGTTCAAAAAAGAGCGGAACAGAGGCAACTCCCTTAACACAAACTTTTCCATTTTGTGAACCACATCTTAAATGAGACCACATCCCTCCCATACAGACTGAGGGCCACCTCCCATCCCACCAGTAACCAGATAATATTTCTCTAACAGCTACAATAACTAAGTTTATGAACTCAGCGGGGAAGTAAAAAGAAAAATAATAAAAAATAAACAGGCCCAAACAGAAGGTTTTAATTTATTTTCATTCTATTTATTTGCTGTCTGGAAATGAGACAGCCACAGCTCTCTCCAGCTGACAGGTGTCCTCTCTTTGACATCTGTCAGACTGGGAGGTACTTTGTGCACCATCAATAACCACTGTCTGTGGAAGACAAGGGCACGGCGTGATGACAGCTGAGCTGGATGTCACCTGAGTGAGGACAGCTAACTGCAGCATCTGTGTTGGGGTGCTGGTTCCCTGTATTGCCATCAGAGAGGGCAAACCACCTCCAGAGCTAGATCTGGAGGGAAAGAGTCTCACTTGGATTTATCTGTTGTTTCCATCTACCACCAAGGGACTCAGCCATCCACCTTAGTTTTTCTGACCTCCTGCATTCGGCACAGGTCAGGGGCCTAAAATGTGTCCAGCTTTACCTACCAGCCAGTGCTGAGATCTACTTGCCCTAGGGAAAATACAATGAAACATAAAAAGTGCCTTGCAAAAGCCAAAACAGAGATGCTCTGGGAACTGTCCCAAGGTGAACTTGTTGTGGGGACTGAAGTTGCTGCAGCTCCAGGGATTCCTACTCCAACACACAAACAACATGTGATTTACTGTATCTGTTGCAGAGCTAAGTTTAAAATGTTTACTGCACTCCTGATGCTTTATCCACTCTGAAACAAAAATATTTTCCAACAGAGTGTTGAACTGTGGCTAACTTCATAAAATGTCTGTTGGTGACTTACTGGGAAATGAACAAATAAACAAACCGAAAAAAACCCCAACCTCAAACCATCACAACACAAAAAGACAAAAACAACAAACCACCAGAAACATTTAATTTCCTCCACAATGAAGATGAATTCCTCCGACTCTTTAAAAGTCCCTCAGCGCCCACTGTCCTTCCCCAACCCTCTCTTGTCTCCATAACATGTCATTTGAAGCTCATTTTCGATTGGGCAACTAATAAACTCGAGCTAACGTAATTGGGGGTTTTATTATTCCCTTGTTTGGGAGGTTTTCCGGTGTATTTTACCTGGGAAATTCCTTGGGAACCGTTTACCAGCTTCCCCGGGCACGGGGTCCCGTGGGGTTCGGGGACACCCGCGGTGCGGGGCGGCCGCGGCAGAGGGCGCGTCCCGCGGGAGGATGAGGAAGGAGCGGGCGGACTCACCTGGCGGTGGGGGCACACGCCGTGCCCGCAGCGCCAGCCCGGCCCGCCCTGCCCCGGCGCCAAGGTCACGCCGCAGCCTCCCGGAGCGCTGAGCACCGTGGAGCGCCTCGCCGCAATCCTACAGGAATATATCAGCTCTACTGAAATGATACCGCCTCGTATGGGTTTGGGTTAGTCTCAGGGAAATTTTAGATTGCTGAAACAGATTTGTTTTATAAAGCTATTTTGTCCTGATACATTCCTATCACCCCGGGGAAAATCCCTTGGGAAAATCCCTTGGTAAAGTACAAGTGCTTCCACTGTATAATGAATATCTTAGAGAACACCAGCATGGTTGATATTGTTATAATTTTATAGAATAGAAAAAGTTGTTCTCCAGCTTCAGGAGAGAGAACTCCAAAGCAAATCTAACTCTAAACCAAGTTGCTTCTGGGAGGTTGTACCAGTGATGAGGATACTCATTTTACTACGGAGCTCAGTGTACAACTGCACTATAGAAGCCAGAAACGTTTAGTAAGTATATTTTACAGTTGATTTTCTTTTATAAATAGCTTATATAGCTTTTCCAGTTGCAAATCTCCACCAGTCTTGACGTTTTATTTCAGCCATTGGAAGGCTATTCATTAAAAGAACCACAGCTGCTCTGCAGGCAGTCACAACTCATTATTTATAATTAATATCCTTCTATATGCGGACATATAAAAAAATCTTTTCTCTTTGTCCTAGTGTTTATGGCAGTGATGTGTCAGACTGCCAGTAAATTTGAAACCTGAGGAGTTTGTTTTTGGAGTCTCCAGTGGAGATCAAAGTTTCAGTAGTCACTCTCTCACTGAAAACTTTTGCCTGTATCAGGCTTATTAGTACAGTTGTTACTATAAATACTGAGCAATATCTATTTTATGAAGGTTGTACTGTTATAGCAGCAAAATAAATTATTGCTGTGCAAAAGTAAGACAGAAAAATTTCCCTGAACTGGGGACCAATATACTTCAGCAAACACTGGCTGTAAAACAAAGAAATAGTCTCCTTCTCTAGCTCCCACAGACATGGCTTTCCTCTGACATCTTGGTAGGGAAGTTGAGCTACAGCTACTTCCTAACTTGCAGGACTTTGGAGGGATCAGTATCTTTCAGCAAGCTAAACCTTTCTGAAGTACACTTATCCACATACATAACTCATTAGAACAATATTTATGCATGACACTGTCTTGACTCTGTCACCCTTCCATGGCCAGGAGTCTGATTTTCCATCTGTGTCAGTCTAACACTGCTGTACTTCACTGAGCCCCTTAATTTTGGGCAGAGCACACAGAAAAAGACTAGAGATATTTGCAATATACCCAGCATGAACAATCATCTCCATTGTGAATGTGTGATCACAGAAATGCTTTGTAAAAACTTCAGTGTGGGTAGAAAGGGACCTATATGAAAGGATCCAAGCCACTCTTAGATGCCCTAATCTTTCCTGCTTCATCAAAGTAATTCTAAACCTTCCTCACTTTCTAAAGCTAAAGGACAAACATCTTTTGAAAGCCTTTCAGACATATTTATATGATTTTTCTCGTAAACATAAGATAATGCTGATTAGAGCAGAATAAATTATCATCCATATGTGCAAAGCATCTGTCCTTGGTCTGTGAAAGTCTTTCATTCTGAAGATATAAACACTTTGATCTTTGTGGATGTTTTTGGCTAAATTTAATCAGATAATTGTGACACTATTATATGAATTTTGACCTGTTCCAAAAACACTCGAGAGGACATCTCACACTGTTGGGTGAAAACGGCTTATAAGACTTTTTTTTTTCCCCCACCTTAACACTGACAGACAGATGATGAATAACAGTAACTCTCCGGTTCCACTTTGGCTCATATGTGCAGACTCTTGGCCTGACACTCCTGTCTCCCAACCACTGCACCTGCTCCAGTACAGTCCTGTGAGCTTCATCAAATACTTCCCTGCATCATAACGGGTCATCCAGTGACTCTGAAACACATCTCTGCTGTTGGCAGAAGGCCACACTGCTTTTGAAACGCTCTCACTTCCCCCAACCCTGGAAAAAATGTGCTTGAAAGAAATACTAAGAGATGAAGAGCTTTCCATTTTCATTGCAAAAATTCTGAGTCTGTGTGCTCAATCTCTATTTAAGGGAGTGTAAAATACCTCCAAATCAATGTCCCCAACAGTTGACTCTTCTTGGATTTCAGTTATGTCACTGGAGCCAGTAGGACTGGGTGGAAGGAGGAGCTGAGGAATAACTCAATGAAACAGACCCGACTGGTTGGAAAGATGCAAAATATCTTGACACACTTTGTCCTCTGCTACTAGTCAAGGACACGTACAGTTCTTTACTGATGACAGCCTTCCCTTCCATAAATCATGTGGTTTTATTTTTCAGTACCAGCCTGGCCATCTTCTCACACTCACCCTGCCACATAATGCTATGGAACTGCTGGATTGATGTGGTGCTAAAAGTGCCTGTAAGCAAGGTTATCAAATAAAAAGCTCCCCTTGGTTATTTTTCAGCATGCCTTTTTTTTTCTTCCTCAGACTAACAAGTCAGAAATGTAACAATTTGTTGCTAAATTTACTTCTATCCTGCTGCCAATCTGCTGAATATGACAGAGCACATTGTGTACAGACACAAGCTTAAGACAGGATTTTACAATCCCTGCTTATTCCATTCACAAGAGACATGGGAAATATAGGACAGTTTCTCCTGCTTCATGGTTAAAAGGCTTCAACTCCCTTTCCCTAACTACCTGCCATAAAATAGGTTACGAGATTAAAATGAGTTTTAGTTATTTCTAACTTCTAACTGTAATTATGGAACATTTGACAGGGGAAAAGGCTAGTGGAAATACTGAATCTGTTTTATCCAAGTGGATTTAGGCTATGGAGCCATTGCATAATGAAGGACAAATTTTTTATAAAAATGAAACAGAGTTTGAAATATGTTTGGTGCTGAGTGAGGTTATACTAATTTATGATGGGAAAATAGTATGTTACTTCATTGTAATGCACTTGTGGGTCGATTTTTCACATTAGAGGTATGACACAGCAGAATTTATAAACAAGATTAACTGCTTTTATAGCTTCACCTTGTCATTCTTTCATAGAAATACCATCTTGTAGAAATCAAGTACAGATGGCTGAATTTCCAGACTTTGTAACAGGACGCTTTTCATTATTATGCTGGCAATGTTATTGGAGTGACGAGAAGTGGCAATAAGGAAAAAAAAGCAGTGCACACACACACATGGATGCATGTGTGTGTGTATATGTTTGCATTATGTATGTATGCATATGTAGGAATCTGTACATTGCTACTGCAACTTCTGTGTCCTTGGAGCTTCCCTTCAGCTGTGCTAAGGAAGGCAGCAGTTAACAGCAGTCATTACTTTGCCTGTTGCTTGCTGCTTCAAAATGTTTTCCTTTGATTTCTTTTGCTAGTTCTCTCTACCTGTCAAGCAGATGTTTCAGCTTCATTTTGGTGGTTTTCTTGATGTGGCTCTTATGAAGACCTGAGGATTTTTGTGCTCTTCTAGCTGACCCTGTTTCTCCTGTCAGAAACTTTTCCACACATCCCATGCTTTTACTGAAGCTGGAATGCTATCCCCTTTAGGATCCTTGCTCTAAATCTTTACTTGTCCTGAAGTGCTGTTACAAACAATAGGCCATGATGACAAATTATCATAAGAATTTTGAGTTCACCTCTTGGGGTTTTGATTTGTTTCTTGTTTTAGTCTTAGTGATTTTCCTCCTTTTTTCATGGCTATAGGATGTGGTTATACATCACGAGATCCAGCTGATATTTTCTCATCGTACTTGTCTGGGAACATATTTCACCATTGGTGACTCAGCTGTGCTCAAAGCACTCAGAGATGTCTTTTTGGTTCAATTTAGAATACAGTCAAATATTAAAATTTGCACTGAGGAAAAGAAGCTGGCCAGTTCTGCTGTCCATTATGTTAATATTTACTTTTTTATGCTAGAACTTTCAATACTTTAGAATAAGCATAATTTGAAAAAAAATGCAAATTGATAACTAGCAGTTATACCAAGGAAGTAGCCATGTAGAGTTACATTCTGATTTACTTTTATAATACTTCTCATCTCTAAAGCATATGCTTGATTTATGTCTTAAAGAAATGAATATCCAAAATTAAAGGGCAATGGGCTGTTTTATAATCTTTGAATTCCTTGTTACTTTACAATGACCAGGCAACTTTCCATCTGTAGCTTTGCAAGGAGTTCCTGGCAGACCCAAAAGTTACGTGTTTTATCTTTGTTGATCTTCAAGATCTTAGCCAGGTAAAGTAGTGCAGCTTGATTTACTTCATCCACAAGCCTCCTTTTGAAGTCTTGCCAACAGCCTCTTTTTGTTTTCAATGATTTGGCGGATATTGGGGAAAAAAAGAAATCTTGGCTATGCCTTGAAATATATCCACCTTTACTTTGTTGTTAGAATCCCTGTCACTTGTGTTGAAGAAAATTGCTAGCTGAACTTATAAACTTGCTGTGCCAAGATGTTCTGGGTGGTGTTGAGTTAGCATTGCTGGCTGCATCCATGAGGCAACTATGTCAAAACAGCCTGGTTAGAATTTTCGAAAAACTCAGACTCAGTCATGGGTTGTGTAGTGAGATTATGTCTAATTTCTATGATTTAATTTCTTTTGTTGATCATGTGCAATCTTAATAAACAGTGACATATTAAAGCCTGATGGTAGCTGCTATTTGTTTTAAAGTGCTCATGAGCAGGATGAAAGAGGACTGAAAAAGGAGATATGGATATATAAATCTTACAGGAATTGTAGACCATATTCATGCCATTTGGAAATGCCATTCTCCAGCAGCTGTCTCCTGACTACATCCCTGCTGAGCAGAGTGCCTGTAGGGGTAGGAAAGAAGAAGCAGAAATTACTGTACAGAGCTCGCAGGTGATATCTGTGACAGAGAAAAACAAAACACCAGTGTCACCTATCCAACACTGATGATGCCATGGCAGAAGTAAATTACACAAGGGAAGACAATTTTCATACCCTGAGATTAGTTTTCATCATGGTATCTTCTGCCTAAAGGTGGACTGTATGTGGAAATGGAGACAGCAGATGTTGCAGGATTTAAAAAAAAAATAAATTGTAAGCAAACAACAAAATCGGCACACAGATTTGTAAATAAGCATGTGAGCAAGTTAGAATTATTTTGCCTTATTTTACAAGGACTCAGGCACAACATTTAGTCCTAGTTTAAATTTCTGTCTCCCTAATTCTCTGTTAATAGAAAATCCTGATAAGAGATGTCACAGGTACTGAAAACATTATGCAAGAAGAGTGATTGAAACTGTCTGTGACTTTTTATTTAGAAAGGACAGAAATAGGAGAGGCTCAGAACAATAAATGGCTAAATGAAGGCAGATAGAGCCAAGAGAGTTCTCATTTCCATGAACGAAGAGGTCATTCTTTGAAAGTAAGAGAAAACCCAAACCAGTAAAAACAATTACACTTCTACAAGTCAAATTGACAATGACTAAAGCTTCTTGACTAAAAGATACCATTAAGCTAAAAACTTTGGGAGAATTCAAAAGAGAAACAGAGAGGAAAGATTTCCTGACTAAAATGCAGAAGAATGGAAAGAAAATAGGCCTACCCACTAGGAAAAAAAAACCTCCTGGTTGGAAACAGACACAAAATTTAAGCCTAATGTCAATAACAAGAAATTTTACCTAAAATTATGTTATTTGGTACTGTCTATCTCTACTTCAGACAGCATTTGATATTAGCTATAGCTAGAAACAAGAGTCTTACTCAATGGACCACTACATAACCTTGCTTGTGTTGCACCTCACAAGAAGATGAATTAGATTTTGTAATTCAGAAAATAATTCTATTTTTTTTCCCCTGGAATTTACTCAGCACACCTTTCCTTTGTGTTGGGGAAGGGGTGGACAGTTATGTGATATGAGAACTGGGTTTTTTGATGGCTGTTTTGGCCAGATGTTAGTTCATCTCAATGAGTCTCCTGTCTTTTAACTGTGCTTTCTATTGCTCACAGGCAACTTATTTGCTCCTACCTGTCTCCTTCTCTATTCCTCCTCCTGCCTAATCACCGCTTGAAACTACCATTTCTGGTATGCCTCAGTCTAAAGGATTATTATTGTATCAAACATCACTTGGTAAACCTGCAATTCAGGCATTATTTTAAAACCAATAAGTCTTTTTTTCTTGCTCACCCAAATCAGCTACAGTGGGAAACTTTTTGTACAAGATCAGAATTCATATCAACAGCTTGCCAAATAAAACAAATGTCTCACCAGTGAGTTAGGGTGTGGAATAGTTTTAGGTATTGTTTTTTGCTAAAGTCTGGAGAAGATACTAGAACTATATTGGCTATCCATAGACCACCAGGAGGAAGAGAAAGTGCTGCTCCTATCCCTTCTTGTTCAGGTGAGAAATAACAGATGTGAAATAGAACAAAAGCTGTTCCCTACAGTGTATAGGGAGTTTTGTGTGTGTGTGCAACTCTATGAACTGCACAGAGCCAAAGAAGCACAAGCTGATTACAAATAAATAAAATTCCTCTCAAAAATTACCCACAGGAAACTGCTCACAACTTCAAATGAAATGCAGGCTTTTAATCCCTGTTGTTTTTGCTCTGTGACTGACTGCACATTAATAAGGACCTTTGTTTATCATAATGAATATTAAGATTTATGTTTATCTTCTGAAAATCAGTGTCAGAAATTTTTTGGTATAGTTAGAGGATAAAAGATTAAAAAAATATTTTTAAACAGAATGGAAAATATGAGACAATAGTGTTTTGCAGTAATATTGTTCAAAGTGTCTTTCAGCTGATCAGTAGGTGCAAGAGTGGACAAGAACCAAGAAAGTTAAGTTCAGAAAATGTTCCAGTCAGGGAACAAAATCTCATATATTTATGAAGACATAATTTCCTGTTTCTCATACACAGTAACCAAATAAATCTTTGTCTGTCACTGCCTAACAACACTTTCTATGACTTTGTATAACTCCATTCTGCCTGATATCAGTGAGACAGTAGTAAAAGAGTATGAGCAATACATTTGCTGCAAGTGAAAATCTTTTTGATTGATTTATAAAAAGTACAGAAAACTCAACAACTTATCATTCAGACAATTAGCTATTCTCATGGAATTTATTTCATTTTTAGTTTGCTTTCTATATGCTAGCAAACACACATAATCACAAAATATAAAAGAATAAAGGATTTATAAAAGCACAATTTAAGATTTTCTGAAATACTTTCTGCATTATCCCATAAAATCTGGATTTATTGAACTCTGGAATTGTGAGTTGGCCACAGAATGATGTTTGCTATGGTTGTGGAAACACACCTTCCCCTCAGGGGGAAATGTTAATTAACAATTCTACTGTTTAGATAGAAATTAATTACCGTGTATTTTCTATTTTTCCCCCTAACTATTAGTTACTATTAGTTATTATTAACTATTAGTTATTACTGGGAAGAAAACCACAAAATGTTGTTAGGTCTTGTAAAGCAAAAAAACCCACCCCCACTCCTCCCTCCCTCCCCAAAAAACCTCAAAAACCTACCCACAAAGAAAAGCACAGAAGAAAAAGAAGTTACATTTATCAAGATACATCTCTCCAAAGAAACCTCTAAAATGTCTCCAATAAATCACCCAGTCTTTTCAAATACCACTTCTATGTTTATGAAAGTGACTGTCATCTAGCAGAACAGTATTCTCAAATATCTTTTTATCTGCATTGAAAATTGTGAAAATGTCCAAATGTACAAGATAGGATTCTTGGAAGTTAAAGGACCAATATCCAAGTATTATTTTGGATAGTATGCACTGCATGTTTTGGAGATGACTAGGAGAAGTAGAATTAAAATCCCGTTAGCAAGAGAACTATATAGTTTATTAAGTTTGGGTACCCAGCGCATCATGGTGGAATTCTGCAGTGTTGTAACACCAGATCCATTTCTCTCATCTTTGAGATATTAAAATACAAAAAGAATACTGCTAGGACTTGTTTATTACTTTAGTAATTGTAGTTTTTATCCCCAAGTTTTCTGGAAGAGGTGAATGCTGAAGAAGAACCAGATGTTGTTTGCTAACCAAAATGCAGTAAAATAAATTGAAATAGGAAGATAAGAAAAGAAAAGAAAAGAAAAGAAAAGAAAAGAAAAGAAAAGAAAAGAAAAGAAAAGAAAAGAAAAGAAAAGAAAAGAAAAGAAAAGAAAAGAAAAGAAAAGAAAAGAAAAGAAAAGAAAAGAAAAGAAAAGAAAAGAAAAGAAAAAAAAAAAAAGAAAATAAAAGAATGCCAAGCCAAAACACCAAAGAGAGGACTGGGAAGGACTCTGCTTTAAGCTGCAGATGAATGCTTCCTTGGCAGATGGATAGGTGCTAGAATTTGACACTATAGGAATGCAAGTAGAAATTAATTTTACTGGTTTTAGCTTGTGTCACTATATAACTTCACAATTATAAAAATGAGTAGTTGGTTAGGTTGTGCTGCTGTAGTATCATTCTTAGTGAAGTTGGACTGTAAAAGTAATACAAGGAATTAAAATAATTTTTGACAGCTGCTTCGTAAATGAATAGAAAAACATCAGTTCTTAAATAACTTATTTTATATGATACATTTCAAGCACATTACTTAAAGAGAAATACTGTGAGAAAGGAAAGCCTTGGATTTTAACAAAGAAGGGACAATTAAGGACAATCTACCTGTGGTTTTCTACAAATTGTTCTTTTTGTCATTTGTAATCTAATAGCATCTGGAAATCTCAGATCACTCATGCTTTCTATATTTCCCCTGCCACACCTTAAATGTTCCCATCTTTTAAAGTGGAGCTTTAGGACTCACACAGTGCTAATCTCCCTAGAAAATATTGAAGGGTTTAGGGTTAGTGATGGATAACTTTGGAGAAGAGGCAAAGAGCTCACTTTTGCAGGTTAACTGGTGAACACAGTAATACAATCACATCATCTGAAACAACCTCATCATAAATGGCTCCACTGGAGAGTAAAACATGGAAAACCACTGCAGTGGCAGCACAAGCCTTTTACATATAATAACTTGATCATTACTTCAAATAACTATTCACAACTGGGTTTTTTTTTCTGTGTCAGCAAGTTCGTTTTTGTGACAATGTGTTTTTCTTTAGATTTAATAGAGGAAATAAATTAATTTGAAATTGCCCCACTGCCTAAAAACTAACAATTTGCAAAGTACTTACACTTTTTAAAGTAAAATTTTAAATGATCAGAGACACATTTTCAAGAAATAACTGAGGCTTTTATTGCCTAAAAGTTTCTATTTCTCATACTTTTCTCTTCTTAAATTCAATATACAACTCATGAAATGTGCAAACTTAAGAAGCTTAGGGACTGAAATTTTGCATTATCCGAGGAATAGGGACAGTACTGCACAAGACCCCACATGCAGTTTCATTAAAATGTTTTAAACTGACCCAAAAGCTATAAATACAGACTACCTCCATGTGCTTTTAGAAGGGAACATCTCTGAAGGAACTTTACACTAAACCCCAGACATTTTAGGAGTTTGGCAAAGGGCCTTCTGTAAAGATATTTATTTGCAGTGCTGAAGAAGCATCACAATGTCAGTGGTTTCTGGGATTCATTCCCCCTTGATTTATGTTTCTTATTGTCACAAATTGCAATCTGGCATCTTACACCAAGCTGTGATGTTCCTTTCTGACATCTCCCTACTTTCTGTTGTTAAGCAAAATAGAGCAAAAACCTCACACAATCCAAGACATATTATATTTCCAATTATGAATGGGCACAACTGGAGCATCTTTCTGTAAGTGTAAGTTATCTAGGACCCAGAAGACTAATTTTTTCCTTCAAATTGTGATCATTTGGGAGAACGAATTTCTGGCCTCAATGATTTAATTTGTGCTGATTCAGAAAGGATTCCTGGTAGAACTGGGCCAAAATCTTTGCCAAAATTATTCTGTTATTATATTATTTTCAAGAGATAAGAATTAGCTCAATCTGAAATGTTTTATTACATTGTCCCACTATATTTCTGTAGTGAAGGAACATCAATTTAATCACTGAATCCAGTCTCACTAGTTTCTGCAGTATCTCTTTTTTTTTTCAGTTGTTCGAGAATGAATTAAATTTCTTTTAGAAATATCCTTCGGTTTCAATTTTTAATCTCAATACTTGACTCAGAAACAAAACATTCTGGTTTTGTCAGGAAGAAGGTATGCTTAACAGGAACAGAAACACAAAAATTGCACTTTATAAATAGCAGCTAGACAACAACAACCAACACTAGTAATATCAAAACAAGAATAATCATCTTTTCCAGTTAAATAGATGTAATTATTTCCTTTGAGAGTAGTCATAAATCAGTGATTATGAAACTTTTAATTCCCAGCACTGGACTGTACACATTGGGATTT
Organism: Cisticola juncidis; assembly: GCA_013400215.1. NCBI lineage: Eukaryota > Metazoa > Chordata > Aves > Passeriformes > Cisticolidae > Cisticola > Cisticola juncidis. The sequence goes on along the minus strand of VXBR01003878.1, from coordinate 971,573 downwards.
CCTCATAGTGGGTGTGTATCAATGCCAGTCTTGAAGCTCTTAAGACATAACTTGATTGTCCAGGCTGTTTCCTTGAAAAATGGATTGTCCAGGCTGTTTCCTTCAGAAACTGATTCTTACCCCAAAGTCAAAGAAAACATCTGAGAAAAATTAGTGCATCAGAAACCTTCCTATTGGTTAAATAGTATTTGATAACTTGATGAAAAGGGATTTTTTAGTGTTATCTTTAGTAGTAGGATTTTGATGTAATGAAATAATCTGAGATGTAGTGAATTAATTAGAGTTAATTATCTTCCCTTCTACAGTAAATAGTACAACACCTACTTTTGGATTTTGTGGTAAGTGGTCTACAGTAATTTTGAGGAGCAATAAGTTCACAAAAAGAACAAGTTAGATGTTTTACTGGTATCTGTGGCACCTCAAAAGTTACTGGACCTGCATAAAACTTTGTCATATAATAAATCAAACTTTTAAGAATGTTGACCATGCTGTAATTGTAAACATTAAAATTTTGCTAACACAAGACATTTAGACTTTTTCAGATTTCTTAAATCTTAGATTCATGTGTCTCTGAACCAATGCCTCATGTTGACTTGCTTTTTGCACTGTTTCAATTTGATAGGCTAGTAGACTGTAAAATGAGATTATGTTTAGAGTCTGATCCTAAGCCAGTGCATTTAATGAATAAACTCCCTTCTGTTTAAGCTAGATGGAACCCTCAAATCTAGTAACAAACAATACAATCTAGTGCTTGCTGCCTTCTTTTCTCAGTGTCCTTACAAAAAATTAAATCCTCATATCTCTTCTCACTCATTTTAATCTATGAGTAGAGGTAATTGAAATTCATGTGAAAAAAAGGACATTTTGTCATTCTATAATTTCTAATGCTGCCAACACAATTAAACTAATCTTAGGAGATACAAAAATATGAATTTTTCAGATCATGGTGGGGACCTGGCCCTAGGAAGACATGAGTACATTGAAGGAGGTACACGTGGGCAATAAAGGAAAGCCTGGACTGTTATGAGAAGAGGGTGGTGATGGGGAAGGCACAGGCAGCTGAACAATTAGTGAAGTAAAGACAGTAGAGAAGAATTGTGTCTGAAATATCCTGATACCTTCAGCCCCCTTCTTTGTTATCTGGGTCAGAGCTGCCACTGAGGGCTGTCAGAATTAAGCCAAATTTCTGAGTTTCTCTTCAGGACATCCTGAACCTCCAGTCTTTAAAATTTAATTTTTAATTAAATTTGGATTCAATTAAGACAGTAGCCCAATTTTTGACCTTATATTCTGTTCAAATGAATTTCTGCCTTCCAGAATTTTCCTTTCATAATGTAATAGTATTTTTCAAGTGTCTTCCTCAACTGGGTGGACAACTCTCACTGTATTACTTTGTTGACTGTAGATAAATTTATGTATGCCCTGCAAATGTGCCATTTCCTGGCAAACATAATTGTGGTGTCAATCTGAAATGCCACCACAAAACATAAATGAGTGTAGTGAATGTGACTCATTATCGCATCTTAGAAGAGAATATGTGAAAAAAAATTGCTGCATCTGGGCATATGATCCTGAGAATAATGGACAAAAATCAAATACCTTTAGTTTTTCTGACTTCAAAGGAATGTATTTAGAAAAGGAAGTAAACAAAGTTTCTCTTGGATACACTGATTCTCATGTCAAGATAAATTGAGAAAATGTGTGTTTATTTTTCTTGCTAGATCTTTGTGTTCTGCTTGTATAACAAAAACATTTAGATCAAATAAAAAGTACTTCACCCATAGATTAATCCCCACATTGTATTCTCATGTATGAAAACTGGCCAGTGTGAAGGGCAGTTTGTGTAGTCCAGTTGGAATAAAAGACAGACAACCATAATACCAGAAGGTCTATTAATCTCTATTCATTGTGGCAAGGATCAATCAGATGCAGCTGGAATAGCCCCTTGAAGTTTGTGCCAAGTTGTTGAACAAGGCAGTAGGTTTGTTAAAGTGGTTAGCAATTTCCTCTATGGAAAAAAATTGTGAAATAAAAATAAAAAATAAAACCTTTTACGTCCTCTGATCCTCTAGAGCAGTGCCCGTTATAAGCATTAAAAGTCACCCATTTCTTTAGCACCTGCCTGAGTAATACCAACAAAGATGTCATCTCATGTAAAGAGATATTGATATTTGATTTCAATATTTTAATTTAAGAGCTCCAGCTGGAGTAGAACAGTCAACACATACTAACATAAAGATAAACAAATTAAGAAAAATAGGGATGATAAAATATCTACCAGTTAGACACGAGGTCTCCTTGAAAGAAAGAATAGATGCTATGCCCAAAGGACACTGTATTGTGTTTTTCTGCTACACATGGTGTATTCTTTATAACTCTCCCATGCCTGCATGAAATTTGGTCAGACACAGTTCCTTCACTATTAAACTATCACAAAATGCCTTACAAAAAAGCCAGAAAGAATGAACTGTGGTTCCTATAACAACTGAGAGTAACAGAGCAACTGTTATATGACCTCACTAGCAGGTTATGCACAACCTTAGTCATTATAACATGTTTCAGTAAGAGAGGGAATGTTGGGAGAGCCACTGGACTTAGTCCATAAACTTTTAGCAAATGTGCAGTACAAATTCCCAGTTTATTCCCTGCTGGACAGCCAACAAGGATAAGCATAAGAGATTATAGCTTCAATCCTTATGCCAATGACTGTTCCCCTAACACAGACCTCTACTCTGTGTGAGTATGCACAGGAAAAATCTTCACTTACAAAAACTACAGAAGTTTTTATTCTATTTTTAAAAATTTGTTTTAAACTGTCTGCAAACAATGGCAAGCAGCTGGTTTTCTTTCTTTTTTTTTTTTTTTTTTAATTTGCATCACATTATCTGACAAAAATGTTGATGACATCAAGTTTGGGACAGTCTACTGTGAGTTATTCTCAGTCTGGATTTAAGGACAATATATATCCCCCTTTTATATACTTGTGAATAATAGGATTCTGGCATGAGTTACAAAAGTTCCAAATGCTAGCAGTGTCATTAATAAATTACCACATGATTAAAAAACTCCCACACATTTCCCTGTCTCTGCCCTGCTAGCTGCATCTGTGTCCAGCTGGTTGGATGAACCTTTGGCTAAGCCAAAGGGAGGCAGATTTGTCACACAGCCCTAAATTACAGACATCACTTTACCAGATGAGAGACAATCAGCTGCAATTTGGAAAGCACTACAGCAGCATTTAAAAGTGAACACAGACCAGGCTCAATGAGATTAAAAATTATGCTAGGGTAGCCCACTGGTACCACATTTCAGGACTTGACAAGAAGCTGGTAGTGATGCTTTAAGTTTTAGCTTTCATGTTTTTCAGATTCTGTGCTACCTAGAGGTGTAGTTCTGAGCCTCATGTTAAGTGCTAGTAAGCTCTCTTCACAGAGTAGGTAAAGAAAACAAATCCTTTTCCTGCTGAAGACCAAGGGCAATGAGTACAACTTTCAGGCCCAAAAGCACAAACAACGGTGGACTGAAGGGAAGAACAACAAGGATGGGACTTCATAACCTGAAGCTGTAATTGGACAATTAAACCTCAGTATGCAAAGGGACCAAAACTTATAAAAGTGTAAGACCTTGTGACTAGCAGTTCATTTTGCTACCATTTTTAGTCCACCTTGGGTGTAGCCCTGGCCCGGCTCTTGTCCTGCCCAAGGTGTATCCTAAAGGTCTTTCAATAAATATCTACTTTATTCTCTAGCTCTATTCAGTCTCTGTTTTAGGTCAGCATCAGTAGTGTTGTAGGTTCTGGTCTTGTTGACAGAGAGCCCACTTCCCCCAGATAAACACCAGCTGCCCATTTTGAGTGTGCAAAGAGTTTCTCTAAGATCAACAGCTCTAAAGCCTGACGGAGGAAGAGAAGATGTGACACACTCCAGCCAAATAAGAGGAAAATGACAATGAGTGCCTGAGGAGAAGCAGCTTTGGGGAAAAGGTCATTGTTCATCTCATTGCTCTTATCTAAAATCAAGTAGCAGCTTCTTTCATGAGTTGGGGAAGGATCAGTGTGTGTGATCATGAGTTACTTGTTCATTAGGAGCCATTTATTGTAATTACAGAAAGCAAGTGCAGCTAATGGTGTACAAGAAAGATATCAGTGTGAGGGGTTAATAAGCGTTGCACAGTGAGATGTTGGATCTCCTTTCTTCCAGATGTAGATAACAAATCAGCAGCCTGTTGCAGCTTCTGTGGGGGCACAGTTTGGGAGATGTCTTGCTAAGCTGCCCTGCCCACATTAGCCAGATCACATTGTCCTTTCCCAGCCCTTCCATTAGTTCCTTGTTCTATGCCATAAAAATCCAATTTCAGCCTTCCGATGTGAAGGAGATGTAGGAGCATGTTGTTTATTCTGCTGATGTAAAGAGTTTCTCTGGATTTACTACACTCCTGAGGGGATGCTATTGATGGGTATTTGCTGAGGATTGCTACTTTATGATTATAGCTGTTTAAAAATTTGTCAGGGATGACCAAATTTTGGAAAGAAAGACAGTAAGAAAAGAATTTAATAATTAAACAGCAAGTGTTTTTTTTTTTCTTGGAAGTATTTTATTTCTCCCTTTGAATACAACTGGCCATGGATTTATGTTGGCTCTGTGAATTCCCTTTAAATACAGCCCTCCAGACTCCATATAGATCTGAAATTAAGCAACTCATTGAATTAATGTTTAATTTTTCTTTTTAATTTCATTTACAGACTTAATTCTTAAACCTGGAAAATATGTACATTTACCTTAAAATTGCTTTATTTGATTAGTAAGCTGGAATACATCTCCAAAAATATTATTTTTTAAATGAGCTAAGAAAAGAAAAACTACAGAGTAGTTGGGAAAATATAACCAAATTATCCAGAATTTAAAAAACTCTCCTCTATGATTAGAGGAAATAACTCTGCCCATTTAGCTCTTCTCTGAGGAGAAATCTGAGTAAATAAATGGCCTTTGTAACATGACCAAAAGTCAACAACACTCAAGCTCCCTCCCAAACCCACCAGTGTTTGTGCCTAGGAGGGCATCTTTAGGGTAATTACTTGATTAAACAGCCAGTCCATTTTGTTTATTTGTTACACTTCTCAAAGAGGAGCAGTTCACTCTCCCAGGAGCATTTGCGTATCCAGTAAACAGAAGCAGGTTAATTACATGCCTTAAAATCACAGGGCAGAAAATGCTATCCCTTTGTCTTCTGCTAACCCACAAGCAGGAGCACAGCTGGAGAAAGACAAGACATGTCTTGTCTGCCTGGTTGTAGGCCTTGCCTGTCTCTGAAGGTGCACAGCTCTGCTGAGGATGCAGCACTCTTTTCACAGAGTTGTAGACAGATTTGCACTATTTGAATATTATAAGATAGGTACTGCATTTATTTACGTCTGTTTAACATTATCACAGCTTATTGCTTTTGAGAGATGGCATTGAGAAGTGTTCACTGTACCTCAAATCATTTACCACTCTTACTGGTATTTACACACTTTTTCTTTCTCCTATCCTTAGATCAATTTGTCTTTAAGGAAGATGTTCTTTCATTTCAGGTTATTTTATCCATATATTTTCACTTTTAAAAATCCCTCATAATTTAAACCAAATCTCGGGCAATCAACATCCACCACAAATACTTTCACTAGGGGGGTTGGAGTTTTTTCAGGATCATGTTACCAGTCTTTGGCTTTGTCACTATCAGTCTTAAAGTGGAGCCTTGAAGCCAGAAATGTGGTATATTTCCAACTCTGCTTGCCTCTGGTATATACAGACAATTCCCAGGCAGCAGTTACAGTGACTGCAGAAATGCTTGCAGGCAGCCTGCAGAATGGAGGTGTGCCTGAGAGCATCCAAGGTGCCTGACACTGAGCTAATAGCATGTCAGCAGTACATGAACCTCTGACTGTGCCTAACAGGGGGTGTCTCACCTTGTCAGGGCAGCAAACCTGGAGCCATGTTTCCATGCTCACTATCTGGACATCTCTCAAAACACAACGTAAAGCTATCTACTGTGGCTTGCAGATTTTTTCTGTCGTTTTTCTCTCACCTCTCTTATTTCCATCTTCCTCCTCTCCCACATATCTAGAACATCAGACAGAAAAGGCCTCTCTCCAAATACTTTTCTCTCCTGAGCACACTGACAATATGCCTGTATGACTTGAGATTTTGAGTAACACAAGAGTATCACTTCTTACATATAACTGAGATGAGGGTAGGTTCCTCTTTTTGGTCTGATTTCAATCATAGCCATACTACAGCTATCATTTCACACATATATATACAGCTTAAAGTCCTAGAAAAAATGAAGTTTTTGTTACTTCATTTTTCCTAGACCTTACATTAAAGTAATCAATATCGAAAATATTAATGGACAGTGGGATTAAAATATAGGTATTTACCCCAAATTACTTATCATAAATTTTAAAGGAGTGTGATTAGTATAAATCTATAAATCACTGAAATATTTGGAAGAAAAGCAGACTTTAAAAACTATTTTACATGTGGCTGTGATATATTTCTGTTTCATTGTTTAAAGCTGTGTTTTCAGAGATACAGAAAAGGAAATGCATAATTCCTTTCTCTAGTATAGATACAAGAACCTCTTTTCCAAGTAAGACTTTGGTTTGTCTGGGAGATTCACTGTTAATCTGTTAATTAGAGATGTGTACAATGCTGGAGTGATTCACAGAATCATAGCATGGTTTGGATCAGAAGGGGCTTTAAAGATCGTTTATTTCCAATCTCCCTGCCTTTGTCATGGACACCCTCCACTACAGTAGGTTGCTCAGAGCTCCACTGAGTTTGGCCTTGAACATTTCCAGGGATGGAACATCCACAGTTTCTCTGGGCAACCTGTTTCTGTGCCTCAGCACCCTCACAGAGAGAAATTTCTTTCCAATATTGAATCCAAACCTACCTTTTGTCAGTTTAACACCATCAACCCTTGTTCTATCACTTACATCCCCTTGTAGAATGTCCCTCTCCAGCTCTGTTGTAGACCCTTTAGGTACTAGAAGATGCTATAAAATCTCCTCAGACCTTTGTCTTCTCCAGGCTGAGCAACCTCAGCTCCCTCAGCCTGCCCTCCTAGGAGAGGTGCTCCAGCCCTCTGAGCATCTTCATGGCCCTTCTCTGGACTCAGTCCAAGAGGCCATGTCCAACACAGGACACGCTGTATTGATGGGCCCAGGACAGTGTTATGAGGTTCAGCAAGGTGAAGTGTTGAACCCTGGACTTGGGTCACAACCACGCCATGCCCTGCTACAGATTTGGGGCAGAGTGCCTGGGAAGTGGAAAGTGCTTGCCCACTGGAAAAAGACCTGGGGTGCTGGTTGACATCTGGCTGAATATAGTCCACTGTGTGCCCAGTGGCATCCTGGTCTGTGTCAGCAATGGTGTGGCCAGCAGGACCAGGGCAGGGATTGTCCCCCTGTACTTGGCACAGGTGAGGCCACAACTTGAATGCTGAGTTCAGTTTTGGGCCCTCACTGCAAGAATGACATTGAGGTGCTGGAGCTTGTCCAGAGAAGGGCAACAGAGCTGGGGAAGGGTCTGGAGCTAAAGTCTCATGAGGAGCAGCTGAGGGAGCTGGAGTTGTTCAGCCTGGAGAAAAGGACTCAGGAGAGACCTTGTCGCTCTCTACAACCACCTGAAAGCAGGCGGTAGCAAGGTGGGGATCTGTCTCCCAAGGTAACAAGCAGTAGGACAAGAGGAAAGAGCCTCAAATTACACCAGAGCAAGTTTAGTTTGGATATTAGGAAAAATTTCTTCACAGAAAGGTTTTCAAGAATTGGAAGTGGCTGCCCAGGGTAGTGGGTGAGTCACCATCCCTGGAGGAACTTAGTTGTGGAAATTAGGGATATAGTTTAGAGGTGGACTTGTCAGTGTTACAGCAACTGTTATACTTGATGATATTAAAGGTCTTTTCCAGTCTGAACCTATGAACCTCTGAACCTTCCAAATCAACCTATTTTAAATCCTGCTCACCTGCCCCTTCCTTTTTGTACTTTTTGATAGAACATTGTTACTCTTTGGATAATGCTGTTTTGTGTTTTAATGTATCTATCAAACATGTCTCTTGGATAAAGTAGCTGCTTTTATTTAGTCTGAAGACTTGATTTTGTGACCTTCTGTCTCCTGTACAGAAGCAGTTGGCCTTGAAGATGTTTTGGAGTTGAGTCTTGGGCTGCTCAGCTTCCCTGGAGGTCATGTTTCTGAAATATTCTCTATGTTTAGCAGCAAAAACTAAACTGTACCTCACTGTGCCCACCTTTAGTGCTAAAACACAGTGTAAAAAAGTCTTGGTAAATCTCACTGCTTCTTTAAAATCTCTGGTGTTTAGAAGAGTTCTATACAAGAGGTGGGAATAGGTAGCTGGCTAGCAAACCAGACATGTAGCATTTCTTTCTCTTTCTAGAACTGTGATAGCTGACATTGTGTGTTTACTGTTGAAATTCTGGCTTCTCTCAGCTGGACAGTGCTAAAAGGCACCTTAAAGGGCTGAGACCAAGGTGGCAGAAAAGGAGTTAACTCGTGGGCCCAGTTTCTGCAACATTCCCTGTTGCTGTTGGGCTGTGTGCTGCAGGTCATATTTGCATTGCAGCATTACAAACATTCCTGACTCTGCTTTTTTTTCTTCCCATTCAGTACACCAGTATTAATGACCATCCTGTTATCCCTTGACATCTGCATGGAAATATTTCTTGTCTTTCTTGTGGACAATAAAGTCTTTAAACACAGAAAAACCCCTCCATCTGTGAATGGTCTTTGACATTTGCAAACACGACAGTAAGTAATGTTAAGTACTTTTCAATCTCCATGTTTTCCTTATTACTCCAGAGCACATCTCTCTCTGGTTTTACTTTGTTTTAAGCTGAAGAAAGCTTCTTTTAATGTAGTGCTAGCCATGGAGTACTCTAGGAGATATGTACTGCAGTTATGATATACACACATAAAATAAACAGGCTCCAGAAGGCAAGAGAAATCATGCAAAGATGACATTTCCATAACTGTGAGAATGGCCTTCTAACTCTGAGAAAGCTGTGCATTTAGGATTTTCAAAATAGAAAAATAAGAGTCATATGATCCAAAATCTTTGTAAAATCACTTTTTTTTTTTCCAGATTAAACAATTAGGTATCAGAAGTACCAAGGCAATCCTTGGTACTAACAGATAAAAAGAGAGAAAAGAACCTCACATAGAAGTTATGTATGTTAGCTTTCTCAGGTCTCTTGTGGTGGTTTTTCATATAGCTGGAAACTGTCAAATGAGAAAATAGTCTCTTACCCATATACCCCTACAAATATTACTATATATAATTATGAAATTGTGTGAAACTCTGCCACCTTGAAAGCTGTCTGGATTGTACTTTTTTTCCTGTAACTCTTGCAGAAGCATTTTTCAGGCAAAACTATTCGCTCTTATAGAGTTAAATACACAGTGAGACTACACAGTGAGACAACAAGTACACGTACACTCAGTGCTCATCATTAACAAACTTAAGAATGGATGTTAATTGTATTTCCAAAGTGAGAAAAAGATCATCTCAAATAGAACTAAAAATTCATTCTTAAAGATTCCTGGTACCTTAAAAGCCTGACTGTTGACTGTCCTCTAAATCTCTTTTTTGAAAAAAATACTTTTAGGAATAAGGCAAGGGCCGTAAAACTGACTGAAATTAAAGTTTTGGCAACAGTTGCTACTAAGGCTTCAGTAGTCTGTGGAGAACTTCACAAATATGAAATTAATTTTATCCAAACATTTTTTAGGAAAACTTTATACGTGTTCTGGATTTGCTTTACCTTCATCACTGATTTCTAAGGGATATGTGTGCAAAATTAAACAAATCTGCTTCTTCTCTCACTTTAGCTATTTCCTGGTGCTACATTGGCTCTGTTTCATGATGAGCTGATGATATTGCAAAATCTGGCTTGTGGTGCACAAAATAACTCAGTTAAAGAAGTTAAATGATTCAAATATCCCAATACTCAGCAAAGTAGAGGAAACTAATAGACCTGTTTAAAATAACTTGCTGAATTTCAGAAAGTTGGTACTTGCTAGAGTTCCCTGAACTTATTTTTCTGAGTTATTGAGAAGAATTGGTAATACTTCAGCTTTAAGAAAACAAGCTTTTTTTCTTTAGTCTTTAGAAGTCTTTTAGCTTTTGATGTAGTTATAAAATGCAAGTATTTTAAAAGTAAGTGTTTGCTTTTCTTAAATATTTTTTGCTAGGAATGTGTTCTCAGTAGGAGTAGGAGGTACTTTTCACATCAGCAGGAGTTGTAATACATCAAGATGGCCTTGGAAAAACAAGGTGTTCTCCTTGGAAGTTCTGTCTGGTAGCATTATAAATTCCCAAGTCTTAGAATTCATTCTAATGTAGGCAAAATTGAAACAAAATCCATGTGAGTATCTCTGTTTAGATGTTTTGATGAAAATGCTGTCATTATAATGGACAGAATTCCCATTTAGGAATTTTGCTGTGTTAGGAAAAAGAGACTATAACTGTCCCATGTTTCATACCTTCCATAAGGACAGACAGGTTGCCAATGAAGATCAGAAAGGAAAATTACTAGTTTCACCTAAACAAATGAAATAAAACTCTTCTATTTGAAAAAGATAAATGAATTTTGATTTAGAGATGTCACTAGGCCACAGTGCAGAACAAAAACCATCAACAGTAATGTTCCTTTTGGCTACAGAGCTTCAACTAACCTATTATCCATTTTCCCCTTGAAGGCAAATTGCTTCATTGGCTAGTTAGGAATATAATTATTGTTATACTGTGATACACACATTGTTTAGTTATAGTATGTGTACCATTAATGGTCCATTTCTAGGAATTGAAACATGCAGTTCCTTATTTTTATTTTCCAAAAATTATTTTGGAATAAGTAAACGGAATGGTTCTGTATAAGTAAAATATTGCAGTATTTTGGATTTGAGTAAGAGTATCCAAGTGGCACTGTGTAAATCTATTTTTATGGCTTAGTGAGAGACAATGTAAGAGTTAAAGCTTGGTAAAATTAGCTGACAAGTTGCACTCAATGGTGCTTTTGAGTCCCTTCCTACTCAGCATATTCCATGGTTCTACTACTCTAATGATCCCCTATTTTATTACAAAACAAGCCTTCCAAGATAAAATACACTCAAAACTGGGCTGTGTAGAACTTGATGTTCTACACAGTTAAAAAATTAGTTCACTAACATAAAGTTAGTGAAATCCTTCTTATTGGACAATACTTGTACAATAACTTTCATCTGATTGGAATACAGACGTGCACAACTGCCCAAAGGAAGCAGGGACACAACTACCTTGGTTAATATTACTGTAATTCTACAAGATTCCACTGCACCACAGTCTAGCAAAAGCCTCATCATTGGTCAATAATCTGTGTGGTCATTTACTTAACATAAACACTGTACTCACCATCTTGTGGAGGAAATGTCAATGTGCAATCCAGAAAAAGAATGAATTTTATTCTAAATTTTCTGCACTTTCATTTACAATGAAATGATCTGTTGGTTTGGAACCCCGGTGAGAAATAAAAACCCTTAGGAGCCTCTTTTGTAATTTACCACTTAGAGAGGCTGTATCACTAAACGTCTGACTAGAATGGTGAGTCCACTGGAAATGCTGTCACTTTGTGTAAGAGAGCTGGGGTCTTGTTACAAAGCAAAAAATGACATCTGCTTAGCACTGAGATAGCTAGAATTGGCAGTAGATAGATTCATACTAAAGAATAACCCAAGAGGATAGTCACAAGGAGTGACAGAGGAGACATCAAAGGCTAATTAATTCTAACCTCAAGTGGAGAAGAACAAGAGTATGCAGGGAACGTGCTGCAGGAAGCATGTAGTTTGTGTGATAGAAATAGGCTCACAAAGAATATAACTATATGCATTATATAAGGTAAATATATATAGTTATAATATATATTATATAAAGCATATATATATAATGCATATATATATATTTATATATACACTCTTCTTTCTTCCATGCACTTGTACACAATTATTTAACTGAATTCAACAGGGTTTTTTTATTAATAGTAAAGGAAGAAAGCAATACAAAGAACAAGCAGTAATCACACAGGTAGGTGACTCTCACAGCTGTCCCTGTGACTAGGCAGCCACCAACTCAACCTACAGCTTGAGAGCTGATGCACCAGCACTGTTTTGCTCTCTACATCAGAAGGCATAGCTCATGTGAATTTAATGTGACTGCAAGTGAAAACAAGGAACAAAGTTTTGAATAGACCTTGATGCAACAGCATGTGGAACTGAGGAAACAGTGAAGCTAGGAGATTTTGAGGCAAGCACTATGCCAGCCTCCCAAAAGGAAGCTGTGAGATGACTGCCTCGTGAGAAAGCAAAAGAGTGTCAGGTGACAAATATGCAAATTTGACTTGCTGTGTACTCTACTTGGAGGAATGGAAATACAAAGCCTTCTAGTTTAAAACCAAGTGCTGTCTTGAAAAGGTGGCTCTGTGTGATTGTGAACAATTATTGACCTTCAAGTTTCCCAGAAAGTAACTTCAAAAGGATAAAGACTCACATGGCAGAAGACTTCATGCCAACCACACATCAAAGTCAGAGACACAGACTTCATCCCACTCTGCCACCAACATGCTGAAATTCTCTCACATAAACTTAGCTGGTGATTGAAAGGCAAGGTTTTTTACAATTTAATTGGGGATGACTTTGGAATGAAACTAAAAGTCAAGTCCCTCTATGTTTACAGCAAAATGTGTTGGAATAACAATTCTATGCATTGCAGTCAGACTGAAAGTCTTGTCCAAAATGCAAACAAGGTAGCTGGATAGAAAAAGTTGTATCATTCCCACCTTTTCTACTTCCCTATTTTCCAGCAAAGGAATGGTTCTAAGCCCAGATATTTTCATGTCTCTTAGTGGTCAGAAAAATCCACAGGAATTATAAAATGCTTGAATTTTAGTAATTTTCTCAAGGGAGCTCCTTTGTGAAACAAGAACATGGCTTAGAGCTGCAGTGGAATTAGGGCCTGGTCATGAGGAAGGGTAAGACTGTGCACTGAAGCACCTTCTTAAGAAGAGAGATAAATCCTAGAAGTCTGTAAACCAGCCTGTAAGATGGAAAGTTGAAATTATCCATGTACAACTAGATAAAGATGATGCCAGAGAAGTAATGAATGGCCTCAGTTTGGTCTGTCCTGTGGGGCTACTCTGCCTCTAGTAACAGCAGTGACATCCTCAGAGTTGCTTGGCCTTGTGCTCTGCTGCTCATGGGACCTTTACAAGCAAAGGCCAGTCTGGTCTCACATCCATGTGGCTGTGCCATAGCTCAGGGCCAGTCTGCTGCAGCCTCTTGCAGTCTCCCTGGATGAGAAAGTCATAAGGAAAAGTTATGGGGGTATACTTTGGTTTGTCTTTACATTTCCTTCACTTGCCAGAGAGATTTTAGATTTAAGAGTAAATGAGGAAAAACCCCACACCCTTTAATTTAATTTTAATGTTCATAATCCTTCTTTTGGGGTTAAGATTTCATCAGTATAAGACATTGCATGTGCATTTAATGAAGTGTGGTTTTCCACCAGCTAACACTGTTTCTGGATTTGGCCCAAGATATGACACCTGTTTTACACTTAATCTCCCCACTATTTACTTCATTCTGAAAACTAGTCTACCACAGGAACAACTCAATTTCTTGGTGTCAGGTAACATGATAACCTGCTTGGTTAATTAAGTAAAAAAATAAATATTGGAAAAGTTCCATTTTGCCCTTAACAAAGTAATGTCAAAATCCCAAATGAACTTGTGAAGATAGATAATCTTCAAGGATTCTCACTTTGGATGTTTTCCATTGACTTCTTACAAAACAACAGCTTCTTGTTGCTGCTAATCAGTGCAGGAGAATATGTGTTAACAGGAGCTGGAGAAAAGGTGTGAGCAAAATGTAACCTATTTCTCATGAATGAACAAGTACACCTCTATTTGATTGTGTCCATTCTGCTTACATATCAGCAAAGGTGACAAAGAAATAGATGTATCCCACTCTTTGTTAGGTGAAACCCAAACATTTCACATTCAGTGCTCCCACAGAAATATTTTTATCATCATAAGCTCTTCTTAACACCTCAGTACAAACTGCAACTACATGCATTGTTTACTGAGTAGATTTGTAAATGCTATTATTATTCAATAAAATGAAACAAGTTCTCTAAAAATAATCAGTAAAATTTTTGTTTGAAAAACACTAGTCTCCTCAGAAAACTCAGAAACAAAATAATATACCATTTTAGGGAAATGGAAAAACACAGTTTGGTTTTACATGGAATGTAAAAGTGCTTCTCAGCTATGTGTATTTTCACTTATCCACTTTTACCAGTATAAACCTACGTACTATTTAAAGATGTTTTGATGCAGCCTTTTTTAGAAGCCAGAACAATTTAAGCACTAGAAAACAATTTAGGTTTGAGAAATGTCATACTATGATGCATTTCTGTGAATGAAAAACAATTTTGCTATTCAGAGGTAATACACTGGGTGTATTACATGAATTAGTGTGGTCTAGAAATATAAATGTTAACATAAGCAGATTTTAAAATAGTTCTCGGTTTTAAGTACTTTATCTCCAAATATATTCAGAGATACGTGTCATACTCCTGTGTTGCCTGAATTGTGCTATCATAGGGTTTTCACATACAAGTATTAATAAAAGCCAATAATACTTGCTTGTTTAAAGGAAATGACCATAAAGGGTAAAGATGAATATCCAATAACTGTATTGAATATTTTCATTCAACCTGTCAAGGAGGAAATGAGTGAAAGCCACAATGTGTAAAGCTTACTGAAGTGTGGAGAAATTTTAATAAATCATTAAACAGACAGTACTTGAAATTAGCTTCTCAAAATCCTTTTCCATTTAGTCATATCATAAAAGGTTAAATTTCTGTATTACACAGTAAGACACTCATTTCTTTATTCAGTCTTCTAGGACATATTACATGATGAAGACATTCTGAATGAACTATGTTAATTCTGATTTTGCTGAAATGCAGTTATACGAAAAGCCCTCATCTAAATACAGTTATTTTTTCTAAAATCCATTAAATAATGGTATTCCTCAAACAATTGTGGACATTAAAAGTCCTTTCCTGCACTACTCTCTGCCAAAATAGAGTTGAATGTGATTTCCTGTGAAATGGCAAAAGTTTTAACTTAAAAAGAACTATTAAAAATAGCTTAAAAAATTACTTGTCATATTTGACCTTCCAAAGTAAGTAGTTAATCAGGTTTTCAAAATATATGTTTGTTCTTAGTGATCCCAAATTGCATTTCATAATCCAATACTAGAAGCCAGCCACACTTTTCCACATAAATCCCAATGATCTTGTCTATTTTCCTGGTACATACTAACGAGAAAGAGAAGGCATATTTATCTTTCCATTAGAGTGGACAGGCAAACCAAGCAAGCTTTTAACTTGCTGAAAGATTAATTTTTTCAGAGGCATAGAAAATGGCAGAATCAGTAAAAAACAGGCTGCCAGAGGGGGTCAAAAGAATCATTTTGCTGTGGTTTTGTACCAAACAACTTATAGTTTTATGTTCAATAGTTTTCTTTCCCACTTTTCCAAGAGAATGTAGAGCAGACCACAGGAAATGAAAAAATATTCATTAAGCTGTCTCCAACATCAACTAGATCTTTCCAAGTAAGATATAAATCCCCATATTCACTGAGGGAGGAGAAAGGTAATACTTTTTTATCCCCAGGGCAAAATACAAAAACAATGAGAGAAGGGTCTCTCTTAAGCTGTTCTTGATGCAGTGAAATCATGCAATGATCCCAAAACTGATTTTTGGAACTTCTCAGACCAGGATTGCCAGTACATTTAGTTCTAGCTAAATTTACATAAAACTGAGTATATTGGCAAAAATACAGGTTCAAGAACAAATATCAGGGATGCACCACGAATCCAGACACAACCCAGTGCCCAATTTCCTCTCTGATAAGCTAGGGTATTTCTGGCTCCACGTAGGAATTCCACTTCTTTCTGCAATAGGCTGGAATCCTGTCCATTTGAAGACAAAGCAACGTGCTGCGAAATACTTCAGACAGTTGTTTTGCCCAGAAAGAATAATTTAGAGCTAAAGTGAATGGCAAAACCATACAGAGGCATAGGGAACTTGTATTCAATTGCTGAATCAAACAATATAACTTGTATGTTACAACCACAGGTCCTTAGTCTGGATATATGGAAAAAGGAGACGCAGGAGTGCGACCACATTAGAATGGGCTATTTCTCATGTGCTGTTGCTTAATAAGAATTTGCCAGGGCAGACAAGGGAACAAGGAACTTCACCTAACCTCAGGTGTTCACTGCAGAAAGATAAAGAATAAGTTAAGCAAAGCTCTACCTTAGGACTTGCATGTTCTTCCAGAGCCCTCTGAGTTATCTGTGCCTTTCCAAGACCAAAGTGACCAGGATTCAGAATTTTAATAAGGCTATATTCATTGCTCACTTGCCAAATAATGCTTGAAGATGTTTAAGGCAGAGCCCAGAGTTCCTAGAGTGGGATGGAAATCAGAGCCATTGCAAGCTCTGAGAAACTGAGGCATAGGTCTGGGCATTCTGGAGTCCTGTGTCTCAAGGGAAAAAAGGTGGCAGAATCCTTAAAA
>VXBR01003878.1:712525-954846 GCA_013400215.1 Cisticola juncidis | reverse complement strand
AGGATATCACAGAATCACAGAGTGGCCTGGGTTGGAAGAGACCTTAAAGATCATCTAATTCTCATCCCCCTGCCATGGACAGGGGCATCTTCCAGTAGACCAGGTGGCTCAAAGCCCCATCCAACTTGGCCATATACATTTAGAGAGAATCACATCCACAACTTCTCTGGACAACCTATTCCAGTACCTCACCACCCTGACAGTAAAGAAGTTTTTTCCTAATATCAAATCTAAATCTACACTCTTTCAGTTTGAATCTATTCCCCCTTGTCCTGGGACTACATGCTCTTGCAAAAAGTAATTTTTCTTGTAGGCCTCTTCAAGTACTGCAAGGACACTATTAAGTCACCCTGAAGCTGCCTGTTTTGCAGGCTGAATAATCTCAATTCCCTCTGCCTCTCCTCACAGGAGAGGTGCTCCATTCCTCTGATCAAGAGAAGAAAATATTGTGTTTGGAAACAGGACCTGTGCAGCTGCATACAGGGGTGATTTGGGAGCACTCAGTCTCCTTCACAGAGGTTTATTGCACAGACATCATTTAGTTCTTTGTTTCCTTCTACAGCAGATCTGCATTGCAGGTCCCTGTGTTTGGGGCAAGAACAGGATTGCCAGCTCTCTGCTCAGAGACTTTTAGTCCCAGCTGGAATGGGCAGAGCAGCACTGTTCAAAGGCAGCATACAGCCTGCCAGGGACCATTTTTATCTTTCCACCACACTGAGTGACACTTATTTGGGTCCAAGTCAAGGCCTCATATGCAGACCCAAAACCTATGGTGTGCACTGATTCATCCCAACTCTCCTAATTGTAAACATTCCACACCACCACAACGTGCTCTTCCAGCTATTGGCATGCATGGTTTTGTCATTTGTAACTGCTAAATTCCTTGCATAAATATTAAAATGCAGTAGTGTTACAAGACATCAAAGCCATATGTGATTCGCTAAACCATTTTAATACGAAGTACTTTATAAATGATGCATTAATTCTGTCAGGATGCAGCCCTTCAGCATGGCTCATTAAGTCTGGCAGTTGCCTACTTTTCTTTTGATCTTCTGCATGGGGAAAGGAAATAAATGTCATTTTTATCTCCTCAAGAGCATTGCCTACCACCTGCCCTGAAAAAGAACAAACAGCATTTTCCATTTGAAAAGGAGATTTTTCCCTATCAGCAGAGAACTTCTCTCACCTGAGTTTTACATTAAGTATATTTTTAAATTTATAGGCTTTTGCCATTACTCTTCCTCTAAATCAATCTGCCCTCTAAGCCGTAATGGTGACCTGTAGGCCTGAAGGACATTTAAAATTATCCCAAACAGGTAGCAGGGATATTTTCCCAAAAGAGAACAGTCTGGTTAATGTAAAACTCAGTCTCTACTTGGCAAGTCTTTCACAACAGGTGAAGATCTGAACCATCTGATTAGAGATGCATTCTGCACTCTTGACAAGAAGGGCAAGCACTGGTAAGAGGATATGAATTAAGTGCAGTTAGTCACTTTTTGCATAATAAGTCAGTTGTAAATGCTGTTGTACAGAAACTATTAAAAAAAATTAAAAGGTCATATGCATTTTAATTTCAAAGTGCTTTCACTTCAAACTTGGTCAAATTAATTTCTTGTGTAAAATATGCTGTGTCTCTAGCAACAGTTCTATTATCTGTCAGCACTGCCCCTTGATAAGAGCTTAACAAGCAGAGGTTCAAATGACAGCAGCTGAAAGCTGAAAGCTGAAAGCAGCTCTGGTTACGTGTGGTCGGGCTGAGCCCAGCCAAGTGAAGCTCTCCTCTGCGGATGGCTGGTGGGTGCACGTGTCAGAAATGCCCCATCAATCCCCTTTCCAAGGGATAGACCAAATATCAAGATGAGGAATATGACAGCCAGTTTTGTCAGCTTCTCTGTGTTGTGTGACTGTACTGCTGCCTGGCAGCTGGTGGCTTTCTTGAGGGGGTTCCTCTCAGTCACAGGGAGCCGTGTGACGGCGCATTTGACTCTAGCGAAGCAGGGCTCGGTATGCTGCATGCTACGGTGCTCTAAGGAGCACATCAAGGATGCTGACACGAGGAGATAGGTCAAGCATCAAATTTTAGACTTCCAAAATTGTAAAAGGAAGCTCACTGACACAATGAGATAAAAAAAAAAAAAAAAAGGCGCAATAGTAGAAACCTGAGGAGAGTAGATTACAAATTACCTAGTAATGAACATAAACAGCTATGCCTAGAATAGTCCAAGCAGAGCCAATATTAGATTTGAATTCTCAAAATGTTGTGTCTAATTATCATACTATACTATATTTATAGTTTTACAGGACAAAGGGTAATTTTTAAACCAGAAGTAGGTTTAAGTTCAATATTAGGAAGAAATTCTTTACTGTAAGGGTGATGAGATGCTGGAACATGTTGCCCAGAAAAGTTGTGAATACCTCATCCCTGGAAATGTTCAAAGCCAGGCTGAATGGGGATTGGAGCAACTTGCTGTCCCTGCCTATGGCTGGTGTGTTGTAACTTGATGACCTTTAATGTCTCTTACAAACAGTCTATAATTTTATGATTATAAATACCCATGAAAGGGTATAAATATAGTGACATTATTGATAAACATCAGTATAAATTACACCAGTTTCAGGCTAAAAGTCATGTTTTCAGTATTACTAATGCTGTCCTCAAATTTCCACAAGATTTTAATTCTCATATTTGCCTTTTCCTTTTCACATTATTTCTCATGCATAAGTACAACCATTTTTATACAAATAGAAAAAATTATAGATTAGTCTATATGAAGGGCCACCAGTAAAGCAGATCAAAGAAGTCCATCCCAGTGTTCTCAAAAATCACAGCATTTCAAAGAAATTTTAGAATCAGAAATATTAGGTATTAGTCACGTTGCAAATGACACTTGAGTCAGTTTTTGACTCTGGATTCATTATAGAATACTCAATTAGTCACAATTGCTGAATTTCAGTTACAGATAGCTGTAGATTATAGACAATGAATATTTAACATATAATTATCTAATTAAGATGTCAGCCAATACTAGGGTTAATTAATTCAATCAGTTATTTAAAAATGTGATCATGAAGAGGAATGTTTTAAAAAAATTTGAAGGACTTATTTTTACTATTGTACCTCTTACTTGCTACTTTTTGTGCAACATGCCAGCAGCAGTGGGTAATGAAGATCTGATTTTTTTTTAATTCTACCACAATATATTGGTTCTATTGACTAGCCAAAAAAAAAAAAAAAAAGGTACTTGCATTTGTCTGAAAAATGGTCTCTCCTTTCTTCCTGTTTGATTTTTTAGAAGTTCTTTATGTCTCACACCAGCTCTATTTTAGGGTCTTTTTAACAGGTGTTGTCTATGTTGTATCCTACACTGAAAGAAATAGTGTGATGAAAGTGATGAAAAGAGGAGAATATTTTCTGACAGCTATAACACCTTCATTATGAGAAGAATAATCATGTCTAAGAAGCAAAGCCTCTGGTGCATCTATGCAATTGCAGCACCCAAATGTGACTCCAGTGCAGTCATCCTTGGTGTTCAATATGTTCATACTGGAATGCGCTGCCTTACTTCATCCACTGCTCATACAACAAGTATTTTCCATCAAGGATAACAACAGATGTTCCTTTGTAGATGAAGTGAGGTATTGTAGCTCTCAGTGAATTACTTTCTCTTTGTAGAGCACCAGCAGAGGCAATAAGCATGAAATATTTTGATTTTCCTGTAGCTTAATAGACAAATACATTCATTACTACAAGTCATCAGGTAGGCTCTGCAATCACAGAATTTTTATGAAATTTATATAGCACTATTAATGTGGGAAAAACATGAATTATAAAATACTATCTCGGGAGAAATTTATATTTGCCTGTTAAAAAAAAACGTAACCTTTTGTAAAATAACAGCTAAATGAGATCAGAACTATCTCTCCGTGTAGCTGAATGTTTTGCGGTTTTTTCCCCAGGGTTAAGAAAACACTTTTTCATTTGTCATGAAAAAGAAAAGTCACAATCAGTCTGTCACATATAATTTGACAATTTGCAATGCTTTAACAGCAGGGGACAGAGGCACATATTTCAAACATTGCTACTGATAGAGGAGTTTTACAGTAGCTCCCAATTTCCGTGCTGGATAAATGTCCTGGTTAAAGTCAGTTGTATAACAGACAACCATGAAGGATTGGTACACTGGAACCAAAGGAGTTGCCTGATTAGTTTTGGTCTTCAAGTTGATAATTTTTTAAACATGCATGAGAAATCAAGTACTATGTTCCAAGGATCAAGCAAACTAACAGGTGTACATCTTGGCACCTACAAATGCTATGACTAAAAAAAAGGAACCTTTCTGCATTAATTACAATTTACAGCTTTAAGTCAATGCGTAGCAATTTGGGTCTGGTATTTGGACACAAAAATAAGTAACTAGAGCTTGCATCTTCCTCTAAAATTTCTCAAAGGAACTTTAAAAGTCTCCACTACCTGGAGATAATGGCCATCTTCAAAGTCTAAACTGTCAAATAATACTGATACTACATTTATTGGACCTATTGGGTGACATGTCATAACACACTGAGTCACAAGTTTGTACTGCTTGATATACAGAAAAGATTAAAAGAAAAAGGAGATAAAGAAGATCAAAACCCTTCCTGCTTATGTAATGTCAAAAAAATCCTAAAATAAAAACAAACTAAATCTGAGTGCATCATATATCCCACAGCTTGAAAACACTGAGGAAACAGTTAAAGTATTGCCATTAAAGAGACTTAAAGCCAACTTTCTCCTTGCTAATTTATTTTGTGGCTTTATTCTGAAAACCGTGGCATGGGATTTCACACTGATTATCTCCCCACAATTTCCACATAAAGTATGTTCAGCTTGCAAGTAAACAGATCATTTTTTTCCTCTTCCTACAAAGCAGAGGGAAGCACAGCCTGCCCTCTGAAATGCAAGCCAATTCTGCTGTTTCTTGTGACTAATGACCAGTTAAAGGCTCAGCCTGCTCTGTCACACGTATCCACCAGCATTGCATGTGAGATGCTGACTGGAACAATTCTATTTGCAATGAAATAGGAGGACGAATCGAATCTCCTCCATTTCCTTCCAATTAGCTGCAGTGCAGCTCCCTCCTAACTTGGTTTTGTGGTACTTGAGAGATAGGAAATGCCAGAGTTAGAACTGTTTCTGATGGGGGAGGAAGAAGCTGAGACCAGTGAGCATATTTGTAAAGGATTTTTTAAAAAAATTGTAGCATATTGGAGATAGCATGAATTCTTAGCTGGTCATTGCTGCAGACCCTGTTGAAATACCCAGCAATATTCTCTTGACCAATTCCAGAATTTAACAAAATTATTTTGAAAAGAGACTGTGTCAGGTCAAAAGAAAACTCCACCCTGCACAGCTGATGCTGGCAGTAGCAAAGGCTGGAAAAGTGTAAGATCAGGTCAAGCTTTAACAATGCTTCTCCAGGACACTGGCTTACCTCCAGCAGCAGACAGCTCAGAGATTTTCTGCGCCAGGTCTGGCACCATCCTAAGGGAAGGAATAACACATATAGATTGCAAACTACTGGCAAACAACCTTCCCTCATTTCTGTGTAGAATCTGTCCCATTCTAGCTTAATCTAATATCCTTTTCAATTTTTATTTTTAACTGGCAGAAGCAGTAGGCAATTCATACATACCGACTTTCCTTATATTTCACACACATCTGTGATATTCTTCCTTATTAATGTCATTCCAGGCTGATGGGTTCTATTCTAATTTAGTGTGTCTTGTATGGATGGATGCCTTTTCAAATCCTTGGGCATCCTTCCTCAAATATTTACTTGTTGCTACATTATCTTTCTTGACATGGGGAAGGGGCAAGAGGATGGCACGCATGGCAAAAATGTGTGAGCATCAGAGATGTGTGGAGAGGTATTAAAAAAACTCTCTAAGTTGTCTGTTCCTTGTCATCATAAGGTGTCAGTGTCATAAGCCTCTTGGCTCTTCTGACCATAGAGAACCGTTTGGGTTTGGGGTGTTATTATAAGACAGAATTCTAATTCTTAGGCCCTGGAGTACTGATTTCAGAATGATTTCAGAAATGAGAACTTTATCAGAAAATAAGTGGGATTGCAGCCCTCAACCTTTGAAAGGCTTGGCTGAAAACAAAATAGATCTGGAGGGCAAAAAGAAAAGTGAGTTATTACATTTTTTTGTTAAGTTAAAGAACTTAGGATTTAGCCAGTTTTTTAAAAAACATAGGACGGATGGCTGAATAGTGGATTCCGTTTTCCAAGCAGTACATAAGTCATAATTCATACATAATAACATATTATTTTCCTTAATACATTTACCAAGTTCTATCTTGAAACCACAGGGGTGCTTTTAACACTCATTGATAATAGAAGAAGACTGAGCTAGAAATTGTCTGATGATTAAGAGCTTTCCATCCGACATAAATTACCAGCCATTTTACTCTCCCTTCAACTTAACCAGCTGCATCCTTCAGTTCTTAGCTTTTCCCTTTTTACTGATAGAGAAAAATATGCTTTCTCATCAGTCATTTCCCTGCACTAAAAACAAGCCAGCTTTTTTGCTTGACTCTTCAGTATTTTGCTCTGCTAATAGTATACTGCTATACTGCTCCCATTCCAGCTTGAATTAATCTGCAGAGAGAAAAGCAGAATGGTGCATAGATATGTCAGACTAGGAATCTCTTCTGAAATTCCCCTTGTTTAAAAAGGCCTCTGATAATGGCATAACTATGGCAAACTCCCTAGAAATATTTTATGTAAGATTATAAATATTTAATAAATTTTCCAACTTAAGAGTACTTCATGATATAGGCACATTTTCATCTCATGATCAATTAGTTCTCCAAGATTAATCAGCTTTTCATTTCTTTCAGTCATTTCATCTTACAACAAAAATTCCATTTAATTCAACAGTACTCAGGTTTTCACTGTTGTACTATTACATGCATTACATGTGTGGAATTTTTGTGTACACAGAATTATTCAGCCCTTCATAAGATATTCTTGCCCTTCTCTTTATTAACAAAACTGTCTAACTTGGCTAATAAAAATCACTGTATACTCTTACTTTTTGTGTCAAGGACACTAGTAGAACCACTCAATTTTTGAATAAAGATACTTTGATTCAGAAAAGTCTGTCAATCCATAAATTAATTTACCTCTATCATAACTAAACACATTCTTTACATGAAGCCACACAAAATTATTTACTGGATTTCTAAGAAAATAGACCACAAATTTTTATCTCCCTCTCTTTGAAAATCAGTCATCTAAAAAAGACTAATGCAAGTTGGGTAAATCTATGCTGCATTTCATTTTCATTTACCTCTACGTTTTTGGAGTGTTCTAAAGCCTTGCACATAACTAACATATTATGTAGTCATGTAAACCATGACTTATTTTGTATTTTGTAAATGCATATCCTACGTTGACTGTTTTCCAGTTATGACTTTCCTGATGTAAGAGATTTCTTTAAAGGCTCTGCTGCTGGATCTGCAATTTCATGTGTGAGTTCTTGCAGTACTGCAGGAAGATTATCTAGTTCCCCCAGCATGAGTACATTAGGTTGCTTGACTTTTGGTTTCCACTTCAGTTGTTGTCATTTCCTTTTCCACATTCCCACTGCTATCGTGCTTCTGTTCTGTATTCAGCATCACTGTTCTTACTGAATATTGATCCAAAGCTCTTACAAACATAGCTAGTGACCCACACCTGGCCCACTGGAATCCAAAACAAAGCAAACCACAAGCAAGAAATTTAAAAAAAAAAGGGGGGGGGCAGGTTTGAAGGATTTCTGTGCCAAATACTGCTTCCTAGTGTCTGATAGCTGACGACTTACAATCTGGAAAAGAAAAAAAATCCAAAGGTGTTTTATGTCACAGGGAAACAGCAGGAGAAAACAAACCCACTGACAACCCCAAAGGACCCCTCAAGGGGAAAGAATGTCATTTTCCAGAGTGCTGATGGGCTCCATGAGATTTTTAATATTATTAAGGAATGGTCTTGCCCCATGGAACATGCTCTAAGTACGGCAAGTTCCTGAATCTATAAAAGCAGGTCATAAGCTACTGCTTCTTCCATTATAAAGCAAGAAGACAACATCTTGATTCCTGCTGCAGATCAAGGAAAATTCTGAAATCTTGGATTAATAAAAAATATAAACACTAGGCAATAAACATATTCAATAGAGAAAAATATTTTCTTATTTTGTCTTTTTAGAAGACTTTAAAATCTCTGTCCCAGGCACAAGGTAAAACAAAGCCCACAAGTTCTTTTGTTTTTTTCTTTATGTATGTGCTGAAGACTCAGACCTAATTACAGGAAGCCTGAAAACTGTCCTTATTACATCCTCATGTGCCTTTCTATCAACAGAATACCTTCATAAAATATTTACTCTGTCCAAATTTGCCTCAGATAAGCCCCTAGCCTGTGAAAAGTTTTAGGACCTTGACTATGGGAGAGATGCTCTCTTCAGTAGATACAGAATAAAACCCGCATTAGATAACTCTTCATGTCTCTTTTAGTTTTTAATAATGAAAACTGAATATAGGCAGAGGAAGGAACTAGTCCTATGATATTCCTGGAAGATCTGTCCAACAATATTTGTAATTTTGGGTTGGCACACATCTTAACTGAGAGATTATTTGAGAAAATTTAAATTTAAATATTCAATAATAATTATTTTTTGTTATTTACCTGTATTATTTTTCCAAAATCCGCTGACTCTGTATTAGACAGCTTCACAATACTCATCCTGTAGTGACTTTTTAAATTGTATTTACAAGAAGCTGTCACTCTCTTAAGAATTAACTTTGACACCAGCTGAATACATTGTTAAATTCTGAGGGAACCATGAGTGAAAAACATGCCAGAAAAATAACTCCTTGTGAACAAAGAGGAAAGTAAAAACACACAAGATTTTTTAATGTTGTTATCCATATATTATACTTGGAGTTTGTCTTACAGCACCTTTGCTATTTGGTCTCACTCCTTTCTCTTGGTGTTTACAACATCACCTTCATCACTGAATTAAGCTGATCCAATGGGGATTTTATCTCACTTATTTTCTCACTCCTGTCAGGAACACTTGATGCTGGCATGTGTGGCAACACATGGGAGGAAAGGCTTGTTTTAACAACCACATTGACTTTTCAGCCCCTCTGTTACCACAGCCATCAAATTCCAATTTATTCTTCTAGGGGCCCTCATCATTCCACAGTCCAGTGTAGACAAAAAGAAAAATAATTTGGTCACTTAAGAGTGAGAAAGTCTATACTCCCAAAACAAAACCAGTCAGACAGCTATCTCAAAATTTACAGGCTCTGTTGACTGACTCCTTACCTCTTCCCTGGCTCCATTTTCCCAGTGCCTCCCCTCATCACCATCCTGCACTTTTTCTGGGGGCCTTTCAACAGTTTAGTGACAGAATCATGTGAATACAAATAAATGAGAGGTCAAACAACACTATTTTTCTTTTTTTAATCAAGATTTTTTGTCCACAGATTAAAAACTGATGGGAAGTAATATTTGAGACCAGCCCATAGGAAAACAAGAGAAAGATAAGGGCAATAAAAGCTCATTCTCACAGTCCCTCCCTTCTAAAAGGTTACCACTCTGCTTAACCTACATATTTTGTCTACTGAAAAGAGGTACAAAACCAAATAAATTGTCAGGCAACCAAAATTATTAATTCAAATAAATTCAAACATAGAAGTGTAAATCAAACAAATGAAGCTTTTGCTAAGGGTGACAACAATTGTTGTTATGGGAGAAACAAAATCAGTTTTTTAAAGAATTGTTTCTGACATGATATTTTTCTACCAAGCCCAGACACTCACAGGTAAATTAATTCCCTACATTTTTCTTCATAAACAAGCTTTTCCTTTCATTTCCTCTTATGTCTTTTGGTTTTTTATAACTGGGAGAAAAATGCACTAAATTTTAATTTTTTTTCTGACACTGAATATTATTATAACTAACAGTACATAGATTTTATTTTACTAGGTATAACAAATGCATGGTATTTGAAATGCATTAGAAATGAATACTGTCTATGTTTCAACAGAAAAAAAATGGAATTCAGATTTAATTTTGAGCATTCTTAATCTACAGTCTTGTCACTGTCTCAGAAGCCTTTGCCAATTTAGGAGATCTAAAAATCATATGTGTTCCAAGACCTAAGTGCAAAATATTCCTAAGAAAGAAATTGCAACTGTTATTTTATTTTAGTTCCAAAATTTCAAATTTTGTTTATGTACCCCATGCCTTAACTTTACTTTCACTTAAAAAATATTAACTTCCACCACCCACTGATCAAGAAAAGAGTCTGGCCTTTGAAGCTAGGAGCAGCTGACATCTTATAACTTAGTGGCTTCTATGATGTATGAATTCTTTCTGTGATGAAAATGCACCTTTTAAAAACATTTAAAACATATGCATGATAAATTGGTGAGCCACAATCTCCCAAACATATATTTTGTTTTCATATCATCCTGTCCCATATTAAGCAGTTATGGAAAAGAACACTGACTACATCACAGATGTTTCCTAATTAAGTGGATCAAGGGAGACACAGCTGCTAATGACTTTTTTGTTTTGTTTTGTTTTATGTATGTGCTATTTATAGTCTGCTGTGCTATATACAGACAGTAAAGTCTTAGTATGAATCTAAATTCAACTACCTTAGGAAAGAGTTTATTAAATTTTTTTTGAAACTTTCTTGTTTCAGATCTGTAATTTAGCATAGACTAGATGTGTGCCTTTAAGAATCAGCTCCTGAGGTTCACTTCTGTGTTCCTTCTCTACTGTTTTGCTTTTTTACTAATGAATGTCTAATGTTTTGTGGGTTTTTAAACTCTCTTTCTCACTCTGATTCCAGCATCCTACCTGTTGCTATGTAAAGGTGTTTCAATATGACAGTAGTTGTTCACTTGAGCCATTTGGGAAAATATTGCAGCCTTTTGATTGATTTTTGTATGGTCTATATTCATTTTTTGACAATAAGTGCTAAACTTTCATATGAAATTTCTTCTGATAACCTCAGACCTCTTCCTGACCCAAAAAATAAAGTTAGTTGAAACTGATGTCCCAGTTGTCTCCATAAGTCATTGCTCTTAAAATCATTTTAGAGTGTGCATTTTGGATACTTTTGCATAAAATTAAGCTAGAAGAACAGGAATAATTCCAACTACAAATGACCACTCTATATACATGATCAAACACTAGTAAGAAATGAATACCCAAATCTTTTACAGTGGTATCTTTAGCTCCTCAGTCTCACTGCATTCTGTTACTCCACTCTTCTGGGCCTCCCTGCCTGCCAGTGTAATGCTGAACCTTGTCACTGAACAAGTGGTGTGGATGGAGTTGTTCTTCATTCTAGTACCACCTTCTGATTTTGAATAAACATCTGTGGTAAAAGTCACATAAATAAAGTGCTGTTCCTTGGATGACATTGTAGCAAAACTCTGAAATAGCTGTGGGTGAGCCATTTAACAAGAGCAATAAGGAGAGAAAACCACAGCTGGGATTTTGAAAACTTTATCTGATGAGGCATACAGATGAAAGGCAAATAAATGAGAGGTGCAAAGAGAGACTCCAAAGAAAGCAGTATGGTTCCACAGAAAGAATGAGAGGACTCCTATTGAATGAACAGACTATCCTAAATATGACCTGGGATGCCTGTGAGGACAGCAGAGGATGGACGTGTCACAGAAGAATAGTAATGTGCTTAAATTCAGAGGGTTTGCTTTCTTCAGATACAGATAAAGTCACTAGAAAAGTTCCATGGTAACTAATTAGGTTTGAACTAAACACTGGTTTTCATTCTAGCATGTAAAGGACTCACAATTTGTGGTGAAGATTTAATCACAGTTAGGAGCTGTCATCCCAGCCTTGCTGAATTCCCTTGAGTTTATGCAGTTGGTTCCAATGTGCCCAAAACTTCAGCCATGATGTCTGTATCTAAATAAGAAACTTAAGCACTCTCAGGTTGCTGACAGGCTAAATGATTCTATTTCTAGAGTGGTCATTGCTAATCGTTTTACCTGCATCCTCTTTTACCAACCAAAATATTGCCCAAATAGAGTTTGGGAATATGCAAATAGAAATATTGTCAGCTGGCAGTGGTCCACTCCTCACCAGAGTGGCATTACACAGCATGATCATGACCAGGATATGCCAATGATCCAGGCTGGGAAAAGGGACCCTGCAAGCATTTAATTTCCTAATATAGATTAGCTGTTGAATTGAAGAATGAGCTTTATGCTTTTTCTGGCTCAGTGTAATGGAGTGTCCCCAGAGGGACAGGGCATAGGAGTTAACCCTTCCAATCTTTAAGTACTAGCATTTCAATTGGGAGAATAAATTGGTAATAAAAGAGAATATCTTGGTGAATGCATGCAAGTGGAGCTAAAAGGTGAAGCTGATTTCACTGATGGTTTATACAGAAGCTAAGCAATTTTTTTTTCTAGAAAGAAATTCCTGTGTTTAGAGGTTTTAAAGGCCAGGACAGCAGTTTTATTCAGAAGAATGCTATTTTTTACCAGGGTAATTAACTTAAAATCCACAACAAAAGCAATTATCTACTCAGTAAGGATCAATTCAACTGAATTTTGACTCACTCAGAAATGTTTTCATATTTGAAGGGACTTTTAGGACTTTTAAAAATCTTTTTGAAAGGATTTTTAGTACATTTATAATAAGAATTGATAATCAGTGAATGCTGCTTCTCTATAAGTATTCTTCTATCTTTTATCATCTAGGATATTATGTTTTCAGACTTGTAGTGATAAATGATATAAAAGAAAATAATTTGATATTTATCCAGAGTTGTGAATTATTAATCCTCATAAAATAGCAAAGATAAAAAAACCAAGCCCAAAACACATTCTTACCAACATATCCACATGAATGAACAGATAACCATAAAAATAAAGTGTCTGGACTGCCATGGCACAAACTCCATTCCTTTAAAATTTAAATTCGAAATTAAATGCTACCTTTAAGAATGCAGGCAGTTTAGAAAATTTATACCCCCACAAATCTGTTACAGTGAAAAAAATCCAAAAGATTTGTAGATACATAAAAATGATACCCTGATAGATAAGTTTGTGGTCCAAAAACTTTATTGTCCAGCTGAGACTGAACTCAGAAAACAAACAAGTCAGAAAAAAAAAAAAAAAAAGAGGTATATAATACGCTAACAACAGAGGGAAGCAAGTCTAACAGAAAAAGGTGAGTCTTACAGAAGAGACTGGAGCTAAAAAGCTCTGGGGGTCATAGAAAAACACTAAATATCCTGATGATGTAAGAGAG
Organism: Cisticola juncidis; assembly: GCA_013400215.1. Classification (NCBI taxonomy): domain Eukaryota; kingdom Metazoa; phylum Chordata; class Aves; order Passeriformes; family Cisticolidae; genus Cisticola; species Cisticola juncidis. The sequence goes on along the minus strand of VXBR01003878.1, from coordinate 941,521 downwards.
TAGTGCAAAGATACAGGACCATGCGTACAGGAACGTCAGAAGGGCGTTCATGGTGACCCAAAAGTCCTGGGTTATCTCCTCTTATTTTTCTTCTTGGAAACAAAATAAAGGACTCAGATTAATGGTGAAAGAATCATCTGTTCACAGTCTGCTGAGCCTCCTTCAGTGTTCAGCGATGAGTTAAACAAGGAGTTCTTAGGAATTCACAGCTCAGTCCTGGAGTGTAACTTGACTTGTCCTTCCTGGAATCCTGGATTCTCCACAGCCAACAGAATTGGATGCCTAGTGCATCAGATCCATTAATTCTGTAAAGATACTAAGGTAAAATTATATATTTATTGAAACTGTTGATGGATATTAGAACAGCTTCATAAAAAGAAAACAGATTCTCAAGGTTATACCTAACAGCAAGGATCCTCAGCAGCAGGTATAATTTCTCTGAGGCTGGCTAGCAAGGCTCTGCCATCTTTTTTGGAGGTGTTGGGTGTATCTACTCTGATCAAAAGAAGCAACAGGGTTATGTTGTGTTGGAGCCTTTGGAAGTAGAGGCCAATGAGACACAGGGTGCATCACTGATGGACTGAATGCAACAAGATAACACCATGTGTAATCTTCCTTTGCTGAAATTGAAGCAGTACCGATGGTGTTAAAAAACCAGAAAAAGATAACAGTACAAATATATTGACCCTTATTCAAGTGCATTCCTAAGTTTGATGACCACTACACATTTTTATGAGCAACAATTTCATACTGCTGTGTTGCAGGAATGTCTAATGCCTTTATCTTCTGCTTAGAATATTCTTTCTGATGCTCAAGGATCAAACACTTAATGAGTCTTTCAATATTATATATTCACTGTAAGTGGTAGAGTAAAAGCTTCATGGAAAAGAGTTTATTTGATCTAATACATATATTTTTATATACAATATGAACTCCATATTTTGCCTTTTGATGTAAATTCCCATATGTGGTCCTTATGGAGCCCTTTCTAACTATTTCATTATGGTGCTAAATCATTCCTAATCAACAGATAGGGATTATGATTTCAAAAACATGATTTAGGCATTTCAGAATGCATGGAAGAAAAACATTAAAACCAAACAACTGTTTCTTTTCAAGCAGAATTAATGCAAAAAATTCTCAAAAAAAAAAAAAAAGAGACATTATTAACACTTAAGAAAGGAGACAGAGGAAAATACAGATTTTAAAGCATTTTGGAATTTCAGCTCTCCTTCTCTCTGCTGCATATGGGATGATGATCAGATGCCTTGCTAGTACAGAACTGAAAGTATCTAGCTTTGTATTTTATGCTTTAAATAAACATGGTAGAAATGATCGGTTCAAACATGGTTTGAAAATCACAATAACTTTTGATATTGCATTTTTCCTTGCTTTGAAAAACATATAATCAAAAATTATTATTTAAACACAAACACATTAAAACATTATTATTGATTCCAAGGGTTCATTTCTGCTCTTACATACAGGTAATTTTATAATAGTGGTTTGAAATAAACATTCAAGTACTTGCCTATAAAATGTTCTTTACCTAAGAAATGGACTGATTCCTCGACCAATTAATTATTGTTTAATCCTTCAGCCTGTTCCAGTTTTTGTTATAACAATTATTGTATCTCTGAATGATACAAGATATATTTCTTTCTTCTTCCCTATAATCTTTAGAGATTAAACTTTGCATTTTTGCTATGGATCTCAATTTTATTAGGGGTCTAATGTGTTTTAAGAAAATGCTGGACTGAAGAACAGATGCTGTTTTGTGTTTTTGTTCTCTGACAGTCCTGTGAAGACACTAATGTAAACCTTTGTCATGGTTTAGGAATGGTCCTCCCCACGTTAGTGCCCCACTCTGAGACTCACCCAAACCAGACATGGCTCACTTGCTCCTGCCTCACCTTCCCTTCCCACTGCAAGGGTGGAGTTGAGAATTGGAAGCACAAAAAGGTGAAAATCATGGGTTGAGTTAAGAAACAATTTACTGGGAATAGCAATGAAACAAGAAAATCAACAGAAATAGCAACAAGACCAACAACAAAAGCATATAGAGAGAATGATTCACGTTCAAAAACGCTCACTGCAGAGCCCAACCCAACTGGACTGCAGACACATTTTCCCAGCTGGAAAAGAGACAACCTTTCTTCTGGGAAGTGAGGGAGAGTCCCTTTCTCCTGCCCATGGAAATGATGTAAGATTGTATTGAATGACATTAGGGTCTTAGCTACTTGGTCCACTAGGACAACCTTCCTGCCAGCAATTTATCAGGAGCTCTTCAACACACTGTATGTCCTTAAAGCTTTTGTGTTTAATGGAATTTAAGAAGAGTGGCATTGATTACTTCAACCACTGAATTATAAAGCAAAATTTATGTAGAGTGTGAATATAATTTTTAAGAGGTTCAGCTTGTTTAGCATGTAGTATTCCTTCTTAGAAAATACATGGATTGCATTCAGGCATTTGAAGGCGATTGCTTCCCACAAAGAGGGACTTCAGTCACATTTTGGAAACACTGATAACATTAGATAACAACTTGGCTGTTGAGCTTTTCACCAACCATGAACTCTGTAAAGGAATGTTTGGTTAAGGTATTTTTAGAGATTGCATATCTAATGAAAGATAATTGCTATGATTTCATCCTGGGATGATGACTAGTCAGCAAGTCTAAGGCTGAGCAAAGGGATCCTTACACACAGTGTGTGGAAAGCAACACCTTTGGTGATTCTAATATTCAAGAAGCAGAAGTGTTTCCAAATGCATCTCCCCGAGGAGGATATGCTCTTGCAGGGAGGATTCTGCAGGGAACAACTTTGTAATCATTTTATTCTTTCTATCAACATCACCTAAATCATCCCAAAGTTACCTTCACCCGTATGTTCTTTATGCAAGTGTTGATCCTAATCAAGCATTAAAACATCTGGGAGTCTGCTCTGTTTACATTGAACCTGTATGTGCTGAACAGGCAAATAATTCTGGATATTGTTCATGTTTTTGGATACTGTTGATGTTTTATTCCACAATGACTTTTCTATAATTATAAGTTCTACAAATATAATTCCAAATAAATGTTGGACAAAGAAGAAGAGAGGATTATTCGGCTGATCAGTCTTTGAAGATATAAATAGAATCCTGTGATCCTGAGTTCTGTTTGATCTAAATGACCAAGACCATGTCCTGTGAGTGTGCTAATCTTCCACATACACTCACAGACTGTCTGACTGAAGGCTGCAAAACTAATATGATAAAAGTCATTTAAGTCTAGCTCTGCGCATATGAGTATGACCATGAGAAATCTTACAGATTTGACAGTCTCCTTAGTTTCCTTCACTTGAATAAATACTGAATGAGTGCTTCGTGCTTCTGTGCCAGCAAGATCTGGAAAGTGTCTAATCTGTTTCAGGCTCTAGACTTCGAAGAGATTTTTTCCGGTTGGTCCCTTGTCTTAGTCTTTCAGACTCTGCACTTAACTTGCCTTGACTACTGAAACTATCATTCTTGACTGGACATCTTTTTGTTTCCTATGAGGCCCAAATATTATCCCTAGGAAGAACCTGAATTCCTGTCTAGACTCTTAAGGCAATGAGATATGCTTCATATTGGACAATTTTGATATGGATTTTTAGAATTTTTGAGGAAAATTATTTGAGAATTATAGTGATTTTTAGTGGTCAAGTATAGAAGTGTCACAGATCCTTCAATGGACACTTTCAAGCTATGATCATTTTATCTCTTGTAAGCAATTAGATCCAATCTACCTGTCAAGGACAAAAGGTGCTAGTGAGTCTTTATTTTCTGTTATCTTTCTGATTGCCTGTCATGTTTGAGGCATGAGTAAGTGCAGCAAACTGAGGGCAGATAAGAGTTTGGTAAATTTATGTGTGGACCACTGATCAGTTTCCCATCTTAGTCAGATAAACGTCTCTTAGTTTAGCTGCTCTCTGGAAACTTATTTTCTAAACAGCAGTTTAAATGTTCCTGTATCACAATTCCCATTTCCTCTGGTAGTGGAGTTAGACCTAGATGAGAAGATATTCTGCCAGAACTTTGGGGTTTACTCTTGGGCATCAGCTATTGTAATATTCACAGCCCTAGAACATCACACCAAAAAACCAAAGCTGTTTGTTTAACACATGTAGTGTACTCCACTTATATCCAATTCAGTTTCTTAACAGTGGTTTTTCAGATATTTGGGGGAAGCTCCTTTTTATTCCTGCCACTAACAGACTTGTCAGTGAGTGCTGAATATTAAAGTTTTAATCAGGATGAAGCATCCTTGGAGGATCTGGAGATGACACACTGTGGTTACTGGGGTGCTCTCACACCAGGCCTCAGAGGCTTCAAAGGTAAGGCCACAAATTGCTGGCTTTGAGAAGTGTGTTAGCATATTCTACCTTAACTTGGAAATTTTCTGTGTGGTTACGTCCAATATTATTATTCATTCCTGAAGACAGAAGGGTTACATATGCTATTAGAAGAAAATTATTTCTGAGGGAAGAAAAACTGATCTTCTAGTATAAGAAATGTTGTACTATACCTGTAACAATAATGATGGGGAAGGAGGGGATGTCTACAAGAGCCTGAGGTTGCAGTGTGACCTAAGTTCCCCAGTATCCAAGCTAACAAATTTTTTTCCTGAAGTATAAATCCTTTATTTCACTCAGGACTACATAACTGAGCAGAACAATCCTGAAATAATTCTCAAAATCATGCAAATCAGTTACCAGCTGCACCAACAAAGTAAACAGGCACCCTTTAACTGCGCAGCAGACAACTCCATAACAAATGAGACTGTCCAGAAACCCCCTGCAAAGCTGTTGGAGTTATATTCAGCACAGGGGTCCAGCATGAAAAAACAAATGTACATGTTAAAGATTTCTTTCAGCTCCAGTAAGTAGAACGATTGGAGTTCTGGATGATTGATGATTCTTCTATTAGTCATAAAAGGCTTCTAGAAATTACCTGTTTAGTTTAAATCGAGTACCTAGTTTTCACTTGCTCCAAAGGCACAGAGTATTTGATATAGGGTTGCTTTTGCAGTGCAGCAATTTTGCAACACTAACAAATTTGATCTGAAGATTTTGTTAAATTCTAGTTATCCATTAAAAGAAATAAATTTTAGTTTCTTGATCCATACCAATAAGTATAAAGTTTTCATTAATTGAAGTTTTCACTTAAAAATTTCCCATGTAGTTTTATAGCAAAATGAAGGTAAATAGAGCAATTGGTATTTCAATGATATTTCAAATTATTCTAGAATCCTTGAACTGAATAGATACAATACATTAAGTTAATTTCTTTGAGAACTTTAAAAAAGCTTAAATAGACAAAAATTTTTGAAGTATATTTCATTTTATAAAGAATGTGACATTTTTTTCTTCCCTAAATCCTAATTTAGGGATATTTTGGTCATTTTATCAGAGGCAATGAGGCAGGAAGCAAGATGACATAAAAAGAACAATTGCACGCTATACAGTAGCTTTAAAAAAAAATCTAATTAATGAATAAATGTCAGAATTGTACTTTGTAGTTTGATTTGAACCTTACAAGAGCAGCATCTAAGCTTGAAAATCAAATTAGATAATTTTTATAGTTGCCATGATAATGTTATCTATAGTCTGCACAGACTTCTGCATTTTTCTTAGATGTATTCTTCAAAATGTGATTGACAACCAGTGAATAAGATCAAAACAGAACAAAATAACTGTGAATTATACTCTATGTTAACTAGTTCTCATTCAACTTCCGTATTAATAAGCTGGATACAGAACTATGTATGTTGATGTGCATCTGCATGCTCACTCATAATTATATATACATACACACAGACTTCTGAAATTATTTGTTTGCTGGTTAGATTTTTTTTTCTTCTGAATTTTTACAGTAGATTTGGGTACTGGTGAAAGAACACTGAGATCTCATTCAACTACAAGTGTGATGTCCTCCTGTTGCTTTGCAGCTTTCCCCATCCTACTCCTACAAATGTGGGCAGCATAGTAAATTCACCAATTCTATGTTAATCTGTAAGGAGGACTGAACAAATAAGACTCTCCATTAGTTAGTAGGAAGTTGTCTGGCAATGTGTGAGGTTATACAGTTTTCACTTAAATGAAAATATAACATGTATGAAAAGATGATGTGGATTTGAGACATTCCTTGTAGAATTCTGGATGCATAAACCAACGAGTAGACTATGCTCATTGATATACGTGCAGTTCTTAGGTGACAGTTTAAAGATGAATGAGCTTAAGCAAACAAGCTACAGTCCCTGCTGAAAACTTTCCTTATTTTACCTTTTTCTTAGTGTTTAGTGCATGAACACAACTGAATGCAGGTTGTGCTTGCCAAATGGAAGAGAGGTTTCCAGCATTTGCCTCACACCCCAGAGTATTTAAGGCTCTGTGTAGCCACAACATGCCTTTCTTATCTTTTACCCACAGGCTGTGTAATACCCTACCCTGTTCTTTTTGGCATTTAACCCATTAATGAAATACAGAAGTTATGGAACTTTTGAGGTTTTGGTACACAATGTCTGGCATTCAAACAAGTGGCTGTACATACAAAAAAAAGGAGCCTTTCTGGTCTTAAAAGGTAAGAGGAGTAGATGAGGTTGGAGAAGAGGGGACACAACAATTCAGGGCTTGAGCAAAGGCAGTACAGCATATGGAGAAGGATGACAAAGAATGAGACCCTCAATGAGACAAAGAATTATCCCTCCTGGTCTGGATTACATCTAGAACATACAGCTGTGTGCCAAAATTGACAGGTCCTGAAACCCATCTGCAAGCAGAAATAAATTTGGGATATTCTGGTCATTTTATAAGAGGCAATGAGGCAGGAAGTAAGATGACAAGAAAAAACAAGGAAGAAAGCTGGCTAACAAAAGTAGTGCTACCAGTTGCAATTGACCATTCCAGGAGAAGACAAAATAGAAGAAATAATAAGAATGATGGGATATGTTTTCCAGGAAAGAGTTTTTTTATCTCTTTGAAAAACCGAGGTTTATATCACGGTTAAAGCGGGATTGTCATAGGACCTGTCAGGTTAATATGGTAAACATGGTTTATCATGGTAAACAAACAGAGGAATGAGTCCTTCCAAATCCATCTGCAAGAATGTTGTCATCCTAGCAGTTTTCAAACAGCACAAAGGTAAGCCTTCTGTTTCTGAAGCAGAAGTGAGGCTTGTTATTAGTTTTTGTGCCACATGAATCTTATACCAACCATCCTGAAAATATCATAATAATATGAAGAACTACATTTGAAGTGATTACTCCATTTAATGTATGGACACAGTTCATCAACTGTCTATTACAATATAAATGAGCTCTTATCCCTTATAATACTTTGGCAGTTTGCTGACAAGGGAAAAGAACATAGTTTCATTTTTTTTTTATTCTTTTATATACAATCTGAAAAAGCATTTACTTTGTTCTGTCAGCCACAAGCAAAGGATCTGATCCTATCCCTCCCCTGGCTGAACTCCCCTCCTCATCCTTGCTGGGCTATAAAACCCACACTGGAAAATCCTACCTTTCTCTATAACAGTGCAGGAAGAGACAATATAGAGAAAAGTAGAAAAGTTACAACAGGTACCTTGAAGCTTAAATGGAAAAAAAAAACCCCTCTCTGTATCATGAGACTCACAACAATATCCAGAGGGGATGTAGTCTGCCACATGTTTCACCTGTGTGGAGTTTATTACAGAGTTGGAGATTACTTTTGTTGTCTTGGAACAGAACAAGTATTGATTTATCCAGGATGAATTGCATTTTAGCTCTCTCCAATTTATTCTAAAAGGTAATCTGGGCCTCTCAGTTGTTCTGAGGTGATGTAGGTAATTCCAGAGGGCAACTCATTTTGTCCTAAAGGCTCTAAAATAAGAAGGATATTGTTCTGGACAGAGGGAATCTAAATGCTAAACACCTCTTAAAGTTTAAGAAATCTTACAAAACCATCCCTGATATTTAACCATTCAAATCTTTTCTTTTTTTACAAAAATAGAAGAAAAAAATACAAATAAGAAAATAAGCAAAACATACCTATACAGTTATGAAATCCTTATGGATTTGGTGCTAGACTAACTGGGGATAAACCCCAGAGTAATGTTTTGTTCTACAATGCAAATTTCACTTTACCCGTAACAGATATTTGAAGAATAGAATGGCTGTTTTTATGGAGCTATTTCTTTTACTACTGTGATGTTTTTAATCTTGGTAAATTACACTCCATCCCAATTAACAGCCAGACACCACGTCCTCCCAGGTACTTTGCTGCACAGCTCAACCTGCTCCTCTATTCTACTCTAATAATTAGGTAGCAAGCCAGATAGGAAGCTGGTATCCAACTCTTCCTGCTGTCCTGTAATAACAGAAACATTTTTCTTGGCCAGAGTCTCCATTAACATGCTTTCCTCGTCACTTTTGCTTCTGTTTTTTATATTATCTCAAATGGAAAGTTTTGGTGGTGCGGTAGGTAACTAACCCAAAATGCTTATTCAAAACATTCACACTATTGTGTGAGTCCCTGTGGTCTTGATTCAGAAGTCCCCAAAGGTACTTCTTCCCTGTAACACTCCATGGCATGCACTCAGAGCTCTGCAACTTGGTCTTCAGATAAAAAAATATCTGAAGGTGAAGTTACCTCAAATGCTTGTTTTCATTCACTCTTACAAGGAAAAGGAAACTTTCTCATAGGAAGAGCAAATCTATCACAAACCACCCAAATGCAGAACCCACGTGCACCTGAAAATCTGGGAACCCCTTGAGAGCTGTGGTGTGTTTCAGGTGAATTGTCTTCTCTTCCTTCTCTGTCTAATACTCACACATTTCCCTTAATCCTAGCCATCTTTCTTTCCTTTTTCTACATTCCTGTCTTAAACCTGTTGTACTCTCCTACCCAAAACTGGGCTTATGTGTGAGAGATCTAATCAATTAACTCAGAGCCTCCTTTGTGCTGAAGGCGAGAGTTACATACAGTAATAGATGTTTTTACATCTATACATTTTCTCTCTGGAACTTTCAAGCCCCACCAGAAGCTGTACTGAGCTTATTTTACACAGTCTTGTGTAAACTTGTGTATCCCATGGGCTCACTGTCTGGATTGAGGAAGATATCTCCATGGCCTGTGGGACTGCCTCACGTGCTCTTTCATTTTGCAAATTACAATTTAATATATCCACCTAAAATACATCTTAAATATTTAATATGGAATGCTATGAAAAAATAGTTTCAAGTCATCTGAAAGGACTTCCTTTTCAAGCAACATTCAAAAAATTGAAAGCACAATCCTTAATATCATTTGTCCTCAGCTATTTTTAACCACAAATGTAGTATAAAATGTACTCAAAAGTTTCTTAAGAGTATACCTGTCACTGGGAAAAAAATATTTTTAGGGTATATGAAAGAAGAGTACATGTTCTTAACATTCCTCTTAACAGGAACATCAACTGAAACATATCTACTTATTTTTATCTGATGTTATGTTCAGTGGAGAAGTGGACTGAGGAAGATTTTCTTGTGTGCAAGACCCAGTTCCACAAACTCACATTTCCCAGTGTCCTAGTGGGGGGTGACACCAGCACTGACCTTTAGGCAAAGGTGCTCTGAAGGGCACTTAGAGCAGGGCTGCAGCTTCCAGGGAGGACACCAGGCACAGGGTTTGTCAGAGAGCAGAGAGAGGCACCACCAACTGCACACAGGAGAAGCTGGAGCTCCTCCTCCACAGACAAGATTGCTGTGGGCCCAGTGCCAGACGTTTTAGACAGTAAATAATATGCAGAATTGGTGAATACACATGACTTTCTCAATTCCACCAGTTAGGCAGCTGATAAAAGAAATATTGTTATTATTCTATTTAATTAGAAGTGGAATTCTGGTTCCAGAAATCCTGCTGGGGAAAGGAAAGTCAAGAAAACTGAAGGGTTACTGAACAGCCTTATAGGAAACAGATTACCCTACTGTCACAAAAGAGGACTTATTAGAGACATATTTCAAATCCTTCCTATAGAATATTTTACTGTATGACAATTTTTCTTTCTTTACTTCATTCCTTTTCACACTTTTTTCATATCTTTTATATTTTTTCCCATTTTTTTGTCAACTGGACATCACTATTCAATAAGTAAGCTTCTAAAAGTATTTCAAAACCATCCAAGCTCAGATTAAATTGACCATCTCAAGAAAACAAAGCTTTATAAAACGTTTTGCTCACTTGAATCAACAGTGCATGACTTAAAAAAGACCATTTCTATTTAAAACTTGGAACTTTAATTCTAAAACCTAAAGCTGGATTTTCTGTTCATTCTGTGTTAATTTTTTTTTTTTAAATCTAACCGTAACACTTCGCTGGAGTATGACCCTTTCCCATATTATTTTTAGTAGTTCCATACTACCTTGTTATATGAGCCACTGTTCTATACATGCATGTAAAGGGGTCTGTGATAGGTTTGGAAACTTTTCCACAAGAAGAAATGGTTGGCTATTCAAACTTTCTCATTTCTCTGTATCCCATCTGATTACTTCCCATAAGTACATCCTCTCTCTTGTTGAAGACCACACATGAAAAATGTCCTACTCAATACTTTTGCTTCTCAAAACTGATATATGGAAGAGTTTGGCCGTCAAACTTGAGTCTGAAAGCAGATTATAGCTATAACCATGGAACTGTTACCACAGCGTCATAGAACAGTATAAAAGACTGTCAAACTTTCAGCACTTGAAAAGAAAGCCTTATTTAAAAAATCTTTCCATGTGTTAATCAGATGTTCCCACTACTTTACTTTATTTTGATGTTAAATCTGCCCAGAGACAGATATTATTATATTCAACCACCATCAACTTTCTGGAGAAAACTGAAAGAGTCTATAAATGTGTCTTTATCATGTATATGCTAAAAGGAGCTTTGTTTTGTTAAACTGGCTTGGAACAATTATGCTGCTAAGTGAGAGCCACATAAAGAAAGATGCATATATGCAAAAATAACAAGAACAAAACTAAAACATGTTCAAGGACCTGCAAAGTTTTTTTTCCAAATCTTAAAGTATCTATTCCAATTGAAAGTCATCTATTGGAAATTTTCTCAGGCAACAAGCTAAAGAAGAGTCAATCACCGATTATGAACTTATTATAAAGGAGGAGGAGGGCAAAAGGAAAATGACATCAAAATAAAGTAAATAGTAGTAAAACAAATCCATTTGTTTAAAGACACTTCAAATTTCTTGTTATTCCGTATATATCTTTCTGTAAGTCCACCTCTTAGCATTTAAGAACATTTAATCAAAGTGAAAATCAGCCACAATACACACAATTAAACAATAAAATTATACAGTCATTGTGATTCCTGTGTAGCACAGATTATTTATGATAATTGATTAGTCATTCAGTGATCAGAAAATGGATTATAGCACATTTATTTCTGATAATCCTGATACTGCTTCAGACATAAAGTACTTCCATGAGAAGAATTTCACACTAGAATTCTCTGTTGAAACTGCCCACCAGTTTAAGCTTATCTTTTTAATAGCTCCTATCTTGTTAGTGCTTTAATTTAAAATTAACTTTTCAAGGGGCATTTAGTCAAGGCCTACAGACAGAGATTTGGTCCGCTTTCAAAAACCATAAAGCAGTAAAATGTTATTCAGTCAGTAGAATAGTCTTCAAGCAGAATAAGATACTCATAGGCATGGACAATGCAAGAAACATTTGTATCATTACCTCATCATCCTCTCCTGACCACTTTGGAGCAATAGATGGGATAAGATCCTCTCAGTGTCCTTTTGCCGGGCTCAATTTCCCCACAACATGGAGCTTCTCTCATTTTGGCTTTTTCTCCGGCTTCTCTGAAGTTGGTGGAGTCCCTTTGATTTATAATTAGAAGTGCTTTTCTTCTTCCTTCTGACTCCAAAGACCTTTTATGTGTGACTAACTTGGTCAATATGTTTTTAAAGTGCTTTACTTTTCCACTAAGAAAAATATAATTGGGACAAAACATACCCCTCTGGAGATAAACTACAGAAAAAATTAACTTCCTAAGGTACTCCTGTATTTGATATGGACCCAGTGTACACATATCTACTAAAATAATTCCACTATAATTGTACAGACATGAAGAAGACTCTTCTATTTTCATAACGAAAGGAGTCTGGGGAGGCAGCACCCTCTATAATAGTGATTAAAGATGCCTTAGTCTCAACTATTGTTCAAAAGCTGTGGGTTTTGCAGGTTGGAGCATCATGTGCTACAAATTTGAAGCCACTGTTGCAGTCTTTGTCTATTGGTTGAATCAGGAAAGGATAACATTTTTTCATGCTCTCCCTGATCCACTATTACATGCTTAAAACAGTAGCTTGTGTAGTAGTTCCTCTGAATTTTCCTCATTGTTGTCACAGGACTCATGCCATAGAGGAGGACTTGGTAAAGGAGTGGAAGATAACACTGAGCAGAGCACTGCTTCCCAAGGAAATGGGTATCATGAACTTAAGGACTAAAGTTGGTTTAGCTGAGAACAAAATCAATTGATTTCAAAATCATGGTGCAGGTCTTTTTCAACCACCACTAGGAATGAAATACCTGATTTGGGGAAAGGGATATGTGCTCCCTTGGACATGAAACATTTTGGAAGTTTTGTAGGCAAGCTCATGGGGCAGACTTAGATTAACTGATTTTCTGGGAATTTCCCCTTTCTTAAAGCCTGGCTGGACTACCACCATGCTCCAGCTATATCCAGCTGTCAGAATAGCTCTTTGTGGCTATGGGGGGATATCAGTGTGAAATTAACTGTGAAATGAAAAAGACCTATAACTGAACCTTTTCTGGCAGTTTGTCTAGTCCAAAGCAAGAAGCAGTGATTAAAAAGGTTGCTATGAACTGTAAGAATACCACACCCCAAACTATTTGCTTGCACTTTGAACCAGAGCATTACTTAGGTTGTAGCTTCATGTGGTCTCTAGGAAACCTTTTATAAGGTTAATGGATACAGCTGTCACACTGAGACGAAGTGATGGTCTGAGTTAAGCAGAAAAGCTGCAGCTATTGCATTCATCTTGGGTTCATACTTTTAGAGTAGTTCAGGCATTTAATTCCCACACCAATTTTGCTGGACAGTAACACAAGCAGAAAGTGAGAAACAGCTTCTGGGGCTAATGCCCAGATTTGCTCTGTAATACAGCTAAAAACACAAAGAAATGTGGGTTCCAAACCCCAGTACAACAAACCAGGAGAGAAGCCCTGTGCTGTGCTTAAGTTAGTGTTTTTCTCTAAGAAAGTATGAACCACAAACTCGTGTTCTGAATGCAAGTATATTTATTATAAATAATAACACCAACACCATAAGTAATAGCAACATCTTGAGTGAATCTTGTCCATTAAAAATTAATTTTTCTCTAGTAAGTTATCAGCTCTCACTCTCTCTGGCAAGGAAAATCTACTTGCAGGAAATGTGTTTAATTATAAAGCAAAATTTATGTAGCGTGAGAATACTTCACTGCTTTTTTTTTTTTTTTTTAATAATTTCAGCTGGTTTAACATGCAATTTTCCTTCTTAGAAAAGCTTCCTTCATAAACAGAAATGTGGACCAAGCAGGTTTATTTCTTTGATCTTGTAGTGACTTTTACTAACAGCATGATTTCTAATTGTGATGGTGCTCTTAACAGAGAGGACAAATTTCAGTTCTCTGCACCCAGTGTGATTTGGAATACTACTGGGAATGGAAAGACCAGAAAAATTTACCTCATGCCTTTCCCCATCCTCAAGACACACAATGATATCGGTTTCTAAATCTAAATCTCTTTGTAAATCTCAGTTCTGACTTTAAGGCTTGTTGCTTAGGGATTCTTTTTTCTTTGCAGAATTTCTGATCTTTATCAGCGTTCAACATCTCTGAGTAAAAGGCCTTTCTCTTGAATGGTCCATGTACCTTCACAGCTGTTTGCAACCTGACAAGTAGAAATATGGAATGCTCTTTCCTTTCTCTCCATTATGCATTAAATGATGAAAGGAGGAAGACAGCTCATTGCCAGTAAAGATGCAATTGAACATAAAAGTCACCTTGTCCCACAAATCAATTAAAGCCAATAAGACCCCAAGGATCTTACTTTAAATCCAGCTAATTCAGCTTTCATTTATGAACTAGGAATAATGTTCTTGAAAGCTCAATTCAGAATGAAATGTTATTCAGTTATGGTAGATCTGAGAGAATGAAGAAGCAAAGGGACAATAGGGAGGGGAAATACCATTCACTGGACTGAGCCAGGGTGGAAAAGAGAGTAGAGTGAGAACTGCAGTAGGGGAAATGGCAGCTAAATGATGCTGAAATGTGCAATTTAGCACATCTCTCTAACACTTTTGTATTATTGTGTTCAGTTTTCAAAACAAAATAGGATTGTGCAGTTAGAAACTTCTTATCTGGTCAGATGAATCTACCGACAAAGTAACCATAAACCAAGCAAATTGGCAGCTGCTATTGTGGCTGTTGGAACTTGTGAGCTATAGCTTGTGAGGCAATGTATTTTCATGGCATATAAACTGAAATTACACACACAAAAAAGAAATCGAGTTGAAGTTAACTATTACAATAGATATTCATAGTTCTGAGGAAAGGTGATAGCACGATTTTACTTTAAATACATATTTGTATTTTGTTAATAAATACTATCACTATGGATTTATCTGTAAGAATTAGGTATAATTACTGGGATTGCATGATCATTTAAATCCATTCTTAACAGTAGTGGATTTTATCATAGTGACTGAACTGGAGGAGCTCATCCTGCTAATGTAATCCTACCATGGACTTAAAAGGAACCACTGACATAAACTTTTCTAAAACTCCCTTGTATCTTCACAGACTTCGGCTTCTCCTTGTATTCTCTGCTTTTTCGATTTCTGTATTTTTTTCCTTTTTATTTTTTTTAATCATTTGGAATTCTGCCCCTCCTTCAGCATACAAAATCTAAGGATATTCTTCCCTAAATCTAGCAACAGATGAAGACAGCTGCAGATAAAGTAACTTGCTGAAACATCAGCTGCAGCCAGCGGTTCCAGCTTGTTGGAACGCCACCATCTATATGCTTGAGAGACTTTCTGGAACCATACAGCACTAAGGATGACTGCTAGGGGAGTCATAACATAAGACATGCAGATGTTCCTACTTACTCCACCCAGTCCCAGTTTATTCAATACACTGAACTATCCTAACTTCTTAAGGAAGCAAGAAATGATAAGCATTAAAATGCCATGGGCCACTGGTTCATGACATGTGCTTCACCCTGATACCGTAGGAGCAAAAGAACAACTGAGGTCTTACTTCAATGCAGCATCTCAAAGAAAGAATATACCTCAGACTTTCTGTCCCTCATATAACAGTTTACATCAGAGCAGAGTTAAAAAAAAACAAAAACAAACAGCAGTGAACCACTAGTAAAGTCTTTGCTAAAGTTACAAGAGGCCTGAGAGGCTGATGGAAAATTTTACTGATTATAGATGAGATCCTCTTTCTTCTTTTTTTTTTTTTTTAATGTCTCTTTGCACAGTTAAACTGTAATGTACAGACAGGGTGAAACATGTAAAGTAGATGCATAAGGATGCTAGGTTTTAAGTTAAAATAAGAAATGCTAGGTTTTAAGTTAAAATAGGAATGCTGAAACCCTCTTTGCCTCTCTCCATCACTGTAAGTGCTTATGTTCTCATAGCTGCAGCCTGGGAAAGAATAGATACGAAACAAGGAAAATATGGAAAAAATTATCTCCTGTGTGCTTTTTATACAGGACATAGGGTTTGAAGGCACAACAGAAAATTCCATGTTATGAGGGAGGTCTGGAAAGCCTGTGTGAAGTTCTCCTTTTTGTAGTGCCCCAAATTAGATAATGAACAAAGCCCTTGAGCCAGCTGTTCCCAGCCTCAGCAAAAGTGGGTGAAATGTAAAGCTGTTCAGTGCCACCAGTTTCCTCAACCTGCAAATGCATATTGTCTTACAGGATGAAAGAAAATTATTTCATCATCATATATCAATAAAAGGCCCAAAACCAATCTCTCTTATCTTTGCTAAATATCTTGGGAAGACTCATGCTATGAGAAACCCAGCAGTACACAAGTAAAACTCAAAGGAGACATCCAAAAGAGATCTCATTTCAGCACAAGACTGATCCACTTACTTCCATTTAATAAAATACATCTATTTATCTCTCAACCACTCCCTACTTCAGATAAATGTTAGTATTAGGAGCTAGGAAAAAACCAAAAAGTCACAAGCATGGGAAATACCAGAAATAGAGTGCCGAGAGTCAAAGTTTCATCTTGAACCTATCTAATCAAGTTCATACATCATCTACCTTAACTTCATGAGCACCACACTGTGACCTTGAAGTAAAGCTCCGAGTGACACCACCATGGCATCCTAAAAGTATTCAGTGATTGGAGTGTGTTCTCCCCAGTGTCTCTGCCACGGTCACCTAAAAGCTGCTCAGGCAGTGCTCTCGAGACCCCTCTAGTTTTTCCTGCCTTTCTAAAAGAGACTACTGAGATTTATCCTCTCTCTCCCTTTTTCACACAGTAGAAGAGTGGTAATTAGGAAGCTAAAATGCAATTTCCTCCTGTCATACAGACAGGCAAACCCCTGTTTCCCAGGAAGCTCTTTAACCACAAAACTATAAACATCAGGCTATACAATGCACCAGGGTGGAGTGGGAGGGGAGAAGTTCCCACTTTGAAGATAAGCCATTGTGAAGGCATCAGTTCTACATTCATCATGTCAGAGAGAGAGGGTGACAGTGAGCAGACCTGGTGCCTGCCATGAGAGAGAGGATGGCAGGCTCTCACACTTTGAGAAAAAATATCACTTTGGAGCTTCACATTACAAAAAAGAGAAAGAAACTCCAGATAACTTTCAGTAGAGTTTGATCCTTTTGTAAAGCAGTTATTAATACTTACAGTTTGCATAAGGATCCTCCAGAAGGATATCTATCCATCAGATATCAAATGCCTACAAGCACTTCTTTATATCCTGGAGGCATACAAAAGGTCCCAGACAACTATAGCTAGCCTTAGATGGCTATGTTATATATTTCTGGCACATTGGATCCCTCATCTTTGTGCCAGATCTACCTCCTACATTAAATGTAGCCCAGTGTTTACACTGAACATGAAGTCAGGTGTCCATAAGCAGACCTGTTATAAACTGCTGAATATTTGCCATGGCTGGCAAATCTGCTGTCTCACTGTCCTCCTTATTGCAATATTACTGAAATAATCCCAGACACTTTTGAACTGTTCTGCAATTGGAGGGTTTTCTGAAGGATTTGGGAATGTTACCGATCAAGTTGTGCCTGCCACTGCAAAGATAAAAATATAAAATTGTCTGCGTACTTCTGTAAAAAGTAATTTTGCTTGAGTCTGTTTCCACCAAAAAAATAGATATCATGCCATTCACTTCAAAGTGTGATCTGGGCTTAGATGTTTAGCAGGAACTGGATTAATTGTTATATTTCCCAACAGACCATAGAAGGCAGAACTGCCTGATAGACAGACTTGGTTAAAACAGACTGGATTTAATCAAAATGTTTACGTTACAAGCTCATTGACAGACCCACAGGATCACCTGTACAACCTCACTAAATTTGGAGAAGGAAAAGACATGAAAAAATAAACAGAAAGAAAAGCTAACTTATTTAAATTACCTCTCCTGATAAATCAAAAGTTA
The DNA here is from genome assembly GCA_013400215.1 of Cisticola juncidis. Lineage (NCBI taxonomy): Eukaryota > Metazoa > Chordata > Aves > Passeriformes > Cisticolidae > Cisticola > Cisticola juncidis. Next base: position 923,818 of record VXBR01003878.1, on the reverse strand, counting down.
AAACTAAAAACAAACAAACAAACAAACCCCAAAGAAAACAAAAAACGAAGAAGCCTGAACTAACAGTTTAGTTGCACACAATAGCCAAATGAGATCAGTAGCAAACTTCCAGGGTGGTTTGCAGTTATTGGAATAGATGCTAAACCTATTTAAATTGACACAACACAGGCAGTAAGTGAATAGTTCAGAAGAGTGTGCTGTGGAGATTGACCCTAGCACAAGTGCATGGATGTGAAGGGATAGAGTGCTGCTGACAGTCTTTGCAGCAAGAGTGCCAGCACACTTGGCTGCCCAGGTCCCTCATGACCTGTGGTTACCAGATGTGCAATGGTTGTCTCATGATAACCTTATATCTCTGCTTTTCAACTTCCAAGGATAAGTTTACTTTGAATAGGTAGCTGACAGTACAGGAAACAGACAGGTTTCTCTTTCAGGATCAGTTAACCACATGCAGATGTTTCTGCCAAGTGCCTTATCCCTTTCATAAAAATGATATCTTATTCATTCCTAGCACAGAGATCTCTTCATGTTTTTCCTCCACTGCCATCTACAGTGGTATTTATCCCTCTCTAACCCTTTCAGCCAGCATCCTAAACTGCTTCCATTGCAGACTGGGGATGGAGCAAGAATAATTCCTAGTCAAAGGTCCTTTTTTCATGGAGGGATAAATGCCCATTACCTTTCTTTCCAACCAGTATGGAACTGGCTCACATGTACTGCATTAGCATTCAGTGAAGCCAACTCTTGGACAGGCCTGAATCTAAGAGTATGTTTCACTACCTTCTTTCCTTTGGTAACAGTATACCAAAATCTAAAAGTCCTGAGTTTCTTTTCTTGCCTTTACTTACACCTTTGGACTTCAGCACAGAGGTGGCCTCAGTCACTAATAGAAGCCAGATGACCTTCCCCTTTCACAGGTCCCTTATTGGTTTACACATTTTCAGTAAAGTCTCCATAAAAGTGCCTGAAAAGACTATTCATAAAAGCTATCTGATATGTAAAACCTAGTCCATAGATGCAAGTAATGCAGCACTGAAGCACTTAGCAGGTTCTGACCAAAGAAACTTCACATCATTTTCAAGATTTGCTCATGGTCTCAAACTTTTATTGGTAGGTGGATACTTCTTGTGGTTTGGAATCAAAGACATATGGCTATGGTCATCCTTTTCATCTTATCATCTGGATAGTTATTACAGTTCAGGACAAAGGATAGTTAATATTCTACATTTCTGTACTGTGAATACACTAGTGCCTGAGGATCTCTCTTCTACATTTTTTTTCCCATTCCATGAACATGATTTGTACCTGCATATCCAGTAATGACTCTGTTTTTCCACAGCCAGAATACAAAGATATTACAAACACATAACTGAAAACATCGGAAAAAGCTTTCTGGGCAAAGATGTAATTTATGTAAATGAAACTTAAGAAGTATTTTTCCCTTTCCCTACTGATTAGTGTTTTTCTCTTGAGTCTTTCTGGCTTTGGGGTTTCCATTTTGGTGTCAAAATTCTGGCCTCTGAAATAGCTGAATTTTCAGGTTTCAGAAGCTCAGTCAGGAAAAAAACAGACCCAAATGTCAGCCTTACTCTTATTAAAACAATAAAAGAAATGATAATGCAGAAACAAAGTGTTTACAGATTGCTTGCCATGTTGCATTACCAACCTTAAAAATAAGCCTTTAATGAATGAATGCCACATTAATAGGGCACTGGGAACCACTAAAGGATAAAAATGATGCAAGAACTCCTGACATGGTAAATCCTTCCTTTAGAAAAGCAGACAGTTTTCCCCAGTAGCTTAAATCTTGCAACCCTTCCCTTCCCAACCCATCAGAGATCCCATAATAAGTATGTACAACTTGCCACACAGCCACAGAAGTGGAGAGACTGTGAAAGCTGAAGAGGGCATTCAGTCTGTTGCATGGGTTAAGTTGATGTCATGAAAAACACACACAAAGGCTGTGGTTTTCCATGTCATAATTGATTTCTCCTATGAACAGCAAATTAGGGAATACTCAAAAGGAGAAGCAATTCCTGCATTCCTCCTGAGATATGTGTGAATTGTTCTAATACATAATTATTAGTTATGCCCTAGAAGCTTTATTAATGGAAATTTATTAGGAACAGCCAAAAGTTATAGAGACATGGCAGCAGAGACTTTGAATAAACTTTCTATCAAGCCAAATAACATTGAAAGGAACAAAACAACAATGTCAAGGCTAAACATCAGAGTACAGAAGGCTAATACGCCGATAATGTAGAAGTGGAAGCCATGCCCAGCTAGAAGAACAAGAAAATTAGGTCTAAAATAATACCAGTGGAAAAAATAATAAAACAAGAAAAGCATGGACAAGAGTAATGGAACTTCCCATTTTCATTCTCCTATGACAGTGAATTTTCATTCTCTAACAGATTTTAAGGTGCCTTGAAGATAGGCAAAAACATAATATGAAAGAAATATATCATTTACATTACTGTTTATTCTGCAATGAGACTCTCATATGATGTAAAAAAAATCAGATTAGCTCAAAGCTATCCTGACCAAAGTTACTGCAAGAGGATTTAATATTATTAGACATTAAACAACAGATGAAAATCTGGGTCAATGAGTAGGACCAGACTTAATTGTATATACAAAATGATGGGTTGCAAATTTGCTGTGACCACTTGACAAGTACTTCATCTACCCACAGATGTTAGATTATTGTATAATAAATATTTACTGCATACTGACGTTCAGTCCAAAAGGCAAACAAACCAGGACAAAAATACTACTGAGGGATTAAGGAACAAAGCACTGAACACCTTCAGTGAACACTCTTCTGAAAAGCATGTGCAGTTCTGGTTGCCCTTTATCAACAACGACACAATAAAACCTAGAAGTGCAACAAAAATATTCAACAGTAGTAAATGTTTTATATATAAGAGAGAACTTTTCTCTTTGGGAAAGAGAAATCTGACTGGGAATACAACATTAGATCATAGGAAAACTCAGTGTCTTGGGTTATGTAACCAAAAATGTGTATTCTATTTCATCTGTAGAAAGCAATTAGGAGATGGCTTCTTTTTTCTTTATCTCTTGTAACTCCAGGAGGGGGAGGGTGGATGCCTTCTGATAATAGACCAGCTGTTAAAACCAGGTGGGGCAGTGTTTCTTATCTCTTTCATCAACTTTGTCCACCCTGCAGGGATATCTTCTGTTAATGGGCCATTAAGGCTCACTAAGGACATGACACGTTCCATCATCCCATTGTGAGATGCATGACCCAGTGGGGAGGAGCCAACCATTCCCTACCCAGATAAAATGGGGACACAGGGACCCCAGATCATCCTCTTTTCCACTGGATTCTCAGAGGAAGACCGGACTCATCTCACCACCACTGAACCTGGATCATCTCTACTCCAACAGACCCACATCTGTCACTCCAGGAGGATTTATTTGGACTGCTTCCAACACCCTGACAACAGGATTTCAGGTCATATTCCTGACTTTGTCTGGGTTTGCTAGGACCTTTTGTTTACTTGCTTGCTTGCTTGTTTTTTTTTGTTTGTTTGTTTTTTTGGTTTTTTTTTTTTTTTGGGGGGGGGGGGTTTGTTTGTTTGTTTGGTTTTTTGTATTAGTGCATTTGTATTTTTTAATATTCCTAGTAAAGAACTGTTATTCTTATTCCCATATTTTTGCCTGAAAGCTCCTAATTGCAAAATTGTAATAATTTGGAGGGAGGGATTTTTACATTCTCCATTCAAAGGGAAACTCCAGTTTTCCCTGAAAGATCCCTGTCTTTCCAAACCAAGGCACTCAGGAAAAAACCTCAGGGGGACTGTAGTCCAACCACCTATTTTTTAATAGGGCGAACTCTGGAGTTTATCCAATTGGATCTGAAAAACCTCCAAAGATGTTAACTGTCCCTCTTTGGGCAACCTCTTACATGGCTGTACTATCCTCATGGTGTAAAAACTTATCTTTTTAATTAATCTAACAATTTTTTGCTTCAACATATGTCCATCATCTTCTTGGCCTCACATTGTGAAGAGCCTGACAATTTTCTCAGTGACATCATCTTAGGTATTGGAAAGATGTTTTGGTCTGCATGAAATCGTCTCTTCCATCTTGGGTCAGTATAATCCTGATATTTATGGGAAACACAGACAATGAATAATCAGTCCTTTCTTCATAGCATGAAAAGCAGCAAACAACATTTTTTAACAAGGAGTTTATTAAAAAAATATAACCACTATTTTTTTCCTCTGAAATAGATGTAGTTGTAGGTGATGTATAAGTGTGGGCAATTTGAGATTTTGCAGAATTAATTGCCATATGATTTTTTTCTCATAGAAATAGGCTTCTCAACACTATCTTTTCCTGAAGAAAGTCTACAGGAAACTTAAACATGTCTATGTAATGTCCATGACACATTTAGTTTGGGAAACAACTTGTTCAAAGACTATTAGAATCTGGGAATGTTTGCAAGAAGAAGCACCACCCTAAACTTTCCCAGTCCTTGTATACTTTTCTGTATTATCTGCTATTTGCTGTTGTTAAAAACAGGGTGGTGATCCAACACTTGACGCAGGTCTCATGATACTCTATGACTTTAGTCACAGACACAGAAATATTGGCATAGGCTCTTGGGCCAGGCTCTGCTCCACACTACATCCTTGTCAATGCCTGTTGGTTGTTTAGTCTTCTTTCTACTTCAACAGCTTCTGGCTACTGCTGGATTTTCTCTCAAATATACACCCTTGACCAGCTTAATGGGAATATGGTAAACAACAACAGCTTGACTGTATAAATAGAGAAATTAATGTTTAAAGAACACATCACTTCATTGGATCAACCACAATGAAACTGCTGGAGCAAGCAGGAAATAAATTGACTTTATGGGCTCCTGTTACCAACATGGATGCAGAGAGGTACTGAAGTATGCAAAGGGACAGAGCACTTCTCTGAAAGGCATTATATTTCCATATATGATTTTATTTATTCTTTTGCCCTTAAGCCACCCACAGGAGCCTTTTAAAACAGAGATCTGTTTCCATTCACGCTTCAGTGTTGTCTGCAGACAGCAGTGGAGTTGCATTTCATGACAAGCAATCTTCAAAAGGTTTGGAAGTTCAATGTTTGTATGGGCTTATCTGAATTTCTCTGGTCTGCAAATCTCATGCTATCAGCCTACAGCTTGGTACTTGAGGCACTTCCTGGTGAAATCCCAGAAAGAAACAGAGGCATAATTTGACTTCAGAGAGCCCAGACCAAGATATGCATTCAAGCTCCTGATAGATTTAAGAGGGGGCTGAAGACACAGTGCATGCTGGCAAAACCTGCACAGATCCTTTTGTGCATGCCAGATATGCATAGATTTTTTGATTCTTCATGAGGATCTTACAGAAAAAAAAATAGAAAGTCAATTTCCACACATCGAAAAAGAGGCATTTTGTGAGGTTTTTTATTATTCTAATCCACTCCACAATTCAACAGTTCCATAGATAATATTTTCAGTATTGCTTTTTTATTCTTTTACACAAAGACAAGTCAACAGTCAAATCTCATAAAAATGAATGCACTTTATCCCCTTCACGAGTGATCAGTCTTCTGGTCTTTCCTTATGCTATGAGCTGCATTTTGCCAGTGACATGGCTGCTTTCCCTTTGTCTGTTTATGCCATACTCATTCATTCTGCAGTTGTTCTCTCACACATCTACCTGCAACATCCTAAACAACTTGTGACCTACAGACATGCCACTTAGCTTCTGGGTGCTTCTCAAGAGCACTTTAAATTTGCAGGAAAGTAAAACCAATGGGGGTGACTATTTCTTTAAACACAGTTATTCCACTACTGACAACTCTGTAATGAAATATGCCTGTCTTAATAAAGGGGTTTAAAGTCTTGTTTTTGCTGAATAGCAACATAGAAAATGCAGCTTACTAGTTCAAGTAATTCCTGATTTTTCCATTTTATAATTTTAGCTTACATAAGTAACTTCCTGTAGCAGCAAAGATCATTTATATATGAACCACTGCTAATTAAAAATTAAGTGCAACATAGCATCTCACATACCAGCTCATTTAAGTGGATCTGATGTTATAAATGACACATCAAATACAGATGTAGCAAGTTTCAAACTGCATGATCCTTCCTTTTCCTTCAGATTTTGAAAATGGAGGAACCATGCTAGAAGAAAGTTTTGACCAGAAAGTCTCAACTAGTTCAACAACATGAAGTGTGTATCAGTGTCCACAGTTTCCACAATAAATTCTGTATCTCACTCATATCACTTTGATTATGGTATAGATTATTTTAAAGATGCTATTGGGATTAAAATAATGCTGCTCCAAGGTGGATAAAACAGATGTCTTTCTACTTGATATCAATTTCTCCTAGTATTTTCTGTAGATGCTGTTCTGTTGTCACCCATAATCATTCCAGTTAAAAGCAATTCATGTGCCAAGCAGGAAGTGCAACAGGAATTGCTTCCTAGTATAAATTTTCTGCTCACTTAGTGGGCATACAGTGACAAAATATGAAGTACTTATGCCATAAGAACATTTCTGTAGAGGTCAGGTGAAGAGGTAATATTTCTGAAATAAGGAAGAAGTATTTGGGTCTATGGAGAAACACAAACTTTCAAAATACTTAGTTACAAGCTAAGAAAAAAACCAGAATTTTGCAAGAAAACATCACTGAGCCAGCCTATTTCAACAAGATCAGCATGTTCGGGTGATCCAGTGTGCTCTTCATGCTTACAGAAGTATGGCTTTTAGTTCCACAAATTTTTTGGAGTCATCTTATGCTATGACTTCTTACCAGCAAATAGCTACAGAAAGCACAGCAATTCAGTACACATTTAATCTTAAACTCAGGAACCACAGCACAGAATGCATTCATTTAGTTCAATTTCCAAAGACTGTACATAATATGGAGTTCATCTGAATCTCAGTGAAACATGATTTTGAGAATTTGCCAGCTTCAGAATATTCCTGGGAATATTTATCATTGGTGTACTCCATTTCCTTTCTTGATCCTCTCCCTGAAAGTCAGCCAAGCAAATGTGGATAAATAGATCTGATACTTTCTAAAATGTCTCAGCAACTAATCAGAAATAACTGGACCATCTCTTGCAGAAATAAAAATGAATATCTTCCACTTAATGTGTGGTTCTTAAATGTAGGACCTTATCTTTAATAAACATGCCAAGTTTTTGTAGTTAATTTAGAGTACTTTTACTGGGTTTTGTGAATATACATGAAATTAAGAAGATTTTTATTAGTTGCTTTTGTTTTCCCCTACCATGGCAAATATTAATCTCCTTATTCCATACAGGAAAGTTAGACTTTAATATATAAATTTCAATTTTGTAGAATCTTAGGATACCTTTTATCCTGAAGAGTAATGGAAATAGTAGAAAAAATACTGAACAAAATCCCCAGTTTATATTTAACGTCTTAATAAATTCCAGATTTTGACTATGTAGATGATGAAGCCAGAAAAAAAAAATCTTTCTTTTCATTAAAAAATGCATTAAAAATCCAAATCCAGGTTGCATTCTATTTTTCACCTTGACTATCATCATTCATACAAATGTGTCTGTTTGGCAAGGACTTTATTAAGATACGGATATACTCTTGTGAGATACACTGGCTTTCCTGGAAAGCAAAGTGTTTTATTTCTCCAATAAAGAGTTACAGAAGTGCTGGACACACCAGCAGCCAGTGTGCTTCTACCCTTATGACCACCAAGAACAGGAAAGAATTAAAAGGTGTTTTCTGAAGCTGTTACCTGACTATTAAGCTGTTACAGGACTGATTCTTCTGACTCTTTTCAAAGTGGATTGTCTGCACTAAGGATTTCTTCATCCGAAATCACTGACATAATATTAAAATGCTACTTCCTTAAAGTCCTTTCTGTTGATCACAACTTCGGTGCTCTTTGTCACAAGTCAAAGTCACATACTCTCCAGAAGTGTTTCTTCAGGATCCTCCCCTAGTAGCGCTTGTCCTCCAAAGAAGAGAGAGAAAGGAATAGCTCTTTTTGTGTACCCCCTGAAAAAAGTATCTCTGAATGAACTCTGTATTTTCCCCCTTATTTATTTTTGAATAATGTAAATGTAGTAGATGTGGTATCCCTTTTTCCTTTCTGGTCCATCCCCACTCTGCACCATCCCCCTCCACACCCCAGGTATATTTATTTAACAATAACACTAGCAGGTATCTTTGGATTTTTCTGCTTGGATTAAAACATGTTCAACAAAGCTTATAATGAACTCAGTGTGCTTTTTAAATATTCACATGACAAAAAAGCTCAATACAAAAAAATCCCCACCATCAAAAGCTCATTGCATGCCTCTGTGGATTTCCTTGTGGTTACATTACACCCTGGTAGAATTGTAGGCACTATGATAAAATGGAAATTTACTGAAAATGACAACTGAATGTTGAGTACATCCTACCCTCTTGGCAATTTCTGTAATTTGATTTCTAAATATTTTATAAACCAGAATAATTTACAGAGATTTCTATGGGATCTAGTAAGGCTCAGAGAAGAAGGGTTTGTAAAGCAGTAGTATTAGTACTGACCTTCTAGGTTTTTTTCACTGTGTGCTCTCAGCATATGTGTCAATTAGATTAAGTCTCTTCTGTTTGGGCTTGACTAGAACAAGTGACAGGAAAAAGTGAAGTTGCAGAGGTTTAATTTGAAGAGACAGTAAAATAAAAGGAAAATAGAGCTAATCCCAGGCATAACAATATATCATATTACATGTTGCCTTGACTGTCCAATCAAGCCATCAAGCATGAATAAGATTCCTTTGACTTCCATTGCCCAGACTAATTCTATCCTCAGCTGTGTTCAGAGGTTATTTGATTTTTTGATACAACATGTCCCTGCTTGCAGGGCTTTTACCAGCCTTGAAGCTGGTATTATCATATTTTAAAAAGTGGAATGTATATGTGGAAAACAATGTCTCTCACAAACGGTACTGCAGGCTTTAAGGTTATATGGAAAGTTTCATAATTTCACTATTTACCTGAACTCCTTGCTCTGAGATTCTTAAAATTTTAGAATAATCTTGTCTTTTTAAATTAAGTTTTAAGGTTGTGCAGAAAAAAATTAAAATATATTCTGTTCTTACTAATCTAAAAATGTAAAAAGACCCCAAACCACTGACTCATAAAGGTGAAAGTATACCTAGAGATACAGTGTGCATTTCAAGTCAAATTCAAAACAGTAATTCAAAGTATTTGAGTTTGGCAATGTTGCAAATATCTCGTAAGTAAAGTTAGTATTTTTATCTAAACTTGATCATTTAATACATCTTTCCATTGGTTTCATGCTATATAATATGCTGGTCTCTTGCAGTGTCAGTTTAGATGAGCTAACTAGGTATTTATGATGGACTCACTACCATGATATCATTCTGGATTCCACTGCACCCAGTGGAGATTGCTGTGCTGGCATCCTTGCTTAGTATTTCTAGTTCTTATGCATTTCACTCCATAAAAACATTTGTATCAATAGATTAAAATAAGATCTTGTCTAAGCAAATCTAACCTCATCTTAGGATCAACACAACAGTGGATTAGGATCTGTCTGCAGGCTAAATATTTTCTAAAGAATTTGTTTTATGTGAAAGCAATATTATGATACTAACTAGGAGTGCCACATCCTTTGTCTTTTAAACCTCTTTAGGAGCATTAATTACTGGGATTAAAAATTATGTTAGTGTAATTTGGAATATATCATCTACAACTTCAAGTAGCATTTCAATACTTAGAAATTCACCCCACCATGTAATACTTCTTGGAATATAGAATCTACAATTTTAACCCTCTTTTTTCCTGCAGTCAAGGTAATTATAGTGTAAATACAGTGTTCATTGCAATCACTGGTGTAGGGAGTCAGGAAACAACTCATAAACGATTCATACACAAAATCAGTAAAGAAATAAATTTCATGAATTATTTTCAAATAAATGTTGTACTCACCTCTGTCTGAGAGAGTTCAAGTTACCAAAAGACAGAGCCAGAACATGCCATCATTTAAAGTAAATAGTCATTTTAAAACAAACTTTTAAACTTGTCAAAATAGAAACAAGACACAGGAGAATAGTACTACTGCTTAGCATAGGCAACACATTCACTGCATTAAAAATCCTCTCCATTTTACAAGTAAAGAATGCAAATGGTCTTCCATAATCTGCTTGGATTTATCTCTTACTTGCTACCGGTGCTGATTTTTAGCCTATCTCACTTCATGACCCTTGAGACTCTATTTTCCCTACAGCAATAGAATCCTTCAAGATGAGAATCAAATATTATCCTTTCTTCTCTTGTTAGCACCTCATCAATACCATTTTGTTACTTTACCAGAGTTTCAGCTGCCACTTTTGCACTTTAGAAGTCACTCTCTACTTAGTCCATATTTTCAGTTGTCTTGCAAATGTGCCACTGTCACCTCAGAAGGCTGCTTAGTTTGCCTCTGTTTTCTGTCTACTGCTTCCCATTTCTGCACCAAATTCAAACCTCATTCCCTCATTATCAGTTTAATGCTTTCTCACTTTTCTCCCCCATGTTTTCAAAACTTTGCAGGTCTTCCTGTTCCAAATGCTTACCACTGTGCACTTATCTATTCCCTAATGCATCTTTTTAAAATGGCTGTCAAACCTTATTTATCTGCTTTCCTTCTTCTTCTCCTCATCTATCTCCCTTGATCCTTGTAGCTTTTGAGGAATGTCTCTTGGTCTATCTTCTTCCTCTTGCTCCTTCCTCATTAGGTATTCCTAAATGGAAAGGAATCTTTACAAATTTTATCTTCCAGAGTCCACCCTTCCTTACTACTGAGTCACATAACTCAGTGCCCCCACAGTAGTACCTAATCTTCTCCAAACTTACTTTTCTTGGGAATTTTTCTTCCTCTCTTACAACTACCTTAGCATTGCTTATTTCAGTTATTCAGTTAGTATATTTTAATACTTTGCTCATAGAATCATAGAATCATAGAATCATAGAATCATAGAATCATAGAATCATAGAATCATAGAATCATAGAATCATAGAATCATAGAATCATAGAATCATAGAATCATAGAATCATAGAATCATAGAATCATAGAATCATAGAATCATAGAATCATAGAATCATAGAATCATAGAATCATAGAATCATAGAATCATAGAATCATAGAATCATAGAATCATAGAATCATAGAATCATAGAATCATAGAATCATAGAATCATAGAATCATAGAATCATAGAATCATAGAATCATAGAATCATAGAATCATAGAATCATAGAATCATAGAATCATAGAATCATAGAATCATAGAATCATAGAATCATAGAATCATAGAATCATAGAATCATAGAATCATAGAATCATAGAATCATAGAATCATAGAATCATAGAATCATAGAATCATAGAATCATAGAATCATAGAATCATAGAATCATAGAATCATAGAATCATAGAATCATAGAATCATAGAATCATAGAATCATAGAATCATAGAATCATAGAATCATAGAATCATAGAATCATAGAATCATAGAATCATAGAATCATAGAATCATAGAATCATAGAATCATAGAATCATAGAATCATAGAATCATAGAATCATAGAATCATAGAATCATAGAATCATAGAATGGTGGGGTTGGAAGGGACCATAAAGATCATCTACTTCCACCCCCCCATGCCATGGGCAGGGACACCTTCCACTAGACCAGGCTGCTCAAAGCTCCGTCCAACCTGAAAACTTGAACACTTCCAGAAATGGGGCATTCAAAACTTTTGTGGGCAACCTGTTCCAATGCCTTACCCCTTGCACAGCAAAGAACTACCTCCTTATGTCTAATCTAAACCCGCTCTCTTTTAGTTTGAACCCATGCCCCTCCTGTCACTACAGGCTCTTGTAAAAAGTCCCTCTCCATTTTTCTTGTAGGCCCCTGCAGGTACTGAGAGGTGGCAATTAGGCAGCTCTGAAGCCTTCTCTTCTCCAGGCTGAACAATCCCAATTCCCTCAGCTTTTCCTCGTCTGAGAGGTGCTGCATACCCCTGAGCATCTTGGTGTCCCTCCTGTGGACTTGCTGCAGCAGGTCCATGTCCCTCCTGTGCTGGTGACCCCAGGGCTGGGCACAGCACTGCAGGTGGGTCCCGTGAGGGCAGAGCAGAGGGGCAGAATGCCCTGCCTTGACCTGCTGCCCACGCTGCTTCTGATATGTGCCAGAACCTTGTTTGCTTTCTGAGCTACAAGTGCACACTCCAGGTCATGCCCAGCCTCTCACCTCCAGCACACCCTAGTCCCTCTCACAAGGACTGCTCTCACTCTGTTCATCACCCAGCCCATCTTCAGACCAAGAATTTACCCAAGCCAGGTGCAGCACCTTGCACCCAGTCTTGTTAAGTCTCAAGGGGCCATTTCTCAAGCTTGTCCAGGTCCCTCTGAATGGCATCTTGTCTTTCAGATGTCAAATGCACCACTCAGCTTGGTGTCATCTGTAAATTTGCTGAGGGTGCACCTGATCCCTTTGTCTATGACATTAGTGAAGATTATTCTCTGAACTGACTAGACACACCTTCAAACTGAATGGACAAGCTCTGATCAGCTATAAAACTGTAAGGCTATTTCTTCTGTCTATCATGGTCATGTAAGTGAAGGACTATCTGCAGTTCCAAAACTGGTGCCAAAAGTTTAAAGCAATATATAGTATCTGGTAATTCCTTGGCCATTAAATTATGTCATTAGCAGTTAAAAAATAGTGCTTGTAAGATTGTTTGAAGTGAATGACAGTTTTCAAATTTGGTTTTAATTGTTTATGTCTAACAACACAGATGACAACACAGTTCATGTTGAAACACAGTTCATATGTTGAAAAATTAGCTGAACTTTTAAGTGAAAATTCTGCCATACTGTATTTAAAGAAAAAAAAGTCATATTAATATAGAGAATATTGTACAGATGCAAACAATTTCTCAATGTAACTTTTAATTCCTCACATAGGAATTGACTGTTGCTAATGCTTGGAAATATTATCCTGCCTCACAGGGTTCTGTCAGAATGTAACACAAACCACAATTTGGCACCAAATCCCCATGGTTTGCAGTTCTACATTTATGGTGAAAGTTGTGTTTTGCTGTTGCTTCAGGTTTGCCTGTCACATTCCATGCTGCTCCATGTCCATGAGGAGCATTCTGAAGTGAATGGGTTTGCCGCAGCACTAAAATGGAAACTCACTTTTTAATGACATTCCATCATGTTCCATCATGGCTTTGTTTGAGAATATTTGAGACTTACAAATGCATGTTAAAATGGCACATGGGATATCACTTTAGCTGCAAACGAACAGCAAGTACAAGAGAGATTATCTGTTTACAATAATAGCTTGTTAATGGGGCATATCAATCACAGACCCAGTTTAACTTCAGAAACAAGGTCATACTTTGCAGAGATGCAGAAACTATAGGTGTCCAGCAACTCCCCAGCTCTGTGTCTATATACCAGTCTTTATAACATCACCAGTCTTTATAAAAGTATTTTGAGAGCATAATAAAGCAGAATATAGAACAGAATCAACCATGACAGATATTTTATTCCAGGGTCTTTTTCTCTTCAGTCAAGAAAAATAGCAACGCAAAATATACTCAAAGAACCACAATGCTGAAGCTACAAGAAAATGCACGAGTGTATAACTTATTGTCACACTATAGAATTCAACTATATTGTTAAAACTCCTTCAATTTGGATAAATCTGCACAACCATGTCAGTTGATTCATTGGATCAATTTCTCACTGAAGTACCAGTCAGAGCAAACAGCTCTTTTCTTTGTAAATAAATACAAACAGTAAATATTTGAGATGCTTATCAGCTAGAGGACTAAGAAAACCAATCCCTTTATGTGAATTAGAGAAAAACTGAACAGAACAGACCAGAATCTAATAAAAATACATGGTCCATAGCTTTTGAGAGCTACTCCTGCTTCTCAGAAGTAATGGCATATAAAAAGGAACTTTTAAATTATAACTGACACTTAGCAAGACTTCCTTCAAAACCCACCCCCTCTATCACTTGGCAGAGGAGTATCCACCTACACAGCCTTCAAAGAGATTTCAGCCTTCCTTTACTATTGAAGCAGAAATACTAAAAGATATTTTTTCAGTTTCGTTAGATTTCTCACAGTCAAGCCTCAGAAAAGATATAGACATTTTGGGATATACAGGCAACTTTTTTCCTTGGCTTTGAACAAAAGAGTTTGTAGGATGATACCATAAGATACCATTTCAGGCTTTTTTTTTTTTTTCCCAAGGAAGTTTGCCATGCTGTTGTCACACGTGCTAAATCCTATCAGCAAAATATTTTCACTCATCTGGATCAACTCATTCAGTAGCAGTCAAAGCTTGTCTCCCATCAACTTACCCAGAATTTCTTTCTTTCCAAACTGTCTAGCAGCTGAGCAGACTCCCTGGAATCACATGTTACAATACACCTACTTTCCACAGCACATTTTGACTTTCGGAGTGCAATTCCATAGCCTGCTCTGTTTACTGCTTTCTCTGTACCATCAAATGCTGGGTTCTGCTAACGTGTTTTTAATAGCAGCACAGTATCCCATGCCCCAGGACAGAAATACCACAACAATAAGATACAACTCAAAATCAAATGGTTTGTCAAGAGGCAAGTCTGAGTTGAGAGGAGAGGCTTATTGGCCTTTTCCTCACAGCCTACTTGGGTGGCATCTTCCACCAAGGAGGCAGCCTTCTTTTCATTCAGGTAAAGAAATTCTCCTGCCTACTTGAAAATAAAGAGATTCTTTGCAGCCTGAGCGCCCAAGTGCATGACAGGATTATGACATACCCAGCCACCCACATTGTCACAGAGTGGTTTTGTTTTTAGAAAAACCACAAACACTAGGATGAATTTTAAGATGGAGAATGCTCTTGAAGCACTGTGCTTAAGTGCAAATGCACAAGGAACTTCACATGCAGATACATCCCAACAAGAACAAAAAATGCAAAAAAAAATTTTTTTCTGTATAATGCAAATATTTCTAAACCAAATAACCAATAATAAGTCCTCTCAACATGCTGTCCAGCAGGGTTAAGTATATATAGTTACAGTGTCACAATCTGTGAGAATTCCCTTGGGAGGAGATCAGGCCAGCAAGGTTGCCTGTTTTCTTCTCACCATCTTTCTGCAAACAGACCCCTTGGAGCTTCCCATTCCCTTAAATACTGATGACAAATTGGAATGAAGTTACATTCACATTTAAATCTACAGATTTCTCTCTATTGCTTAAAATGTCTGTAGGTTTATTCTTGGGCCAGGAAAGCCAAAACTCATGTAGAAAACTAGCTAATCTTGCTCCAAGATTTAAACTTGTTGCTGCTCTCAATGCCTGATGTTCTCCCCTGGGTTTGATGAGACAATTTCCCCTCTGCATTTTTAAATGAACGTACAGTTGAGTCATACTCTGGGAAAGGCTGCTGCATGTGCCAAGGTATCCTACAGTCAGGGCAGAAGGGAGTGTGTGAAAACACGACTGCCTCTCTCTTTCCTCTCCACTCCCACTTTACACAGCTTTTTTTGCTGAAAACAATGAGGGTGGCTGAAGGCAGGGAAGCAGAAAAACCACCTTTATCCTGGTAAAGAAACACCTACTGAGTTCCTGTCGTTCAAAACCAACTTCAGGGGCAGGTACTATGCAGGCACCATTATAAGCTGCCTTCAAAGTCAGCAGAACATTACTGAAATGATCAAATGGTAACCAACAATGTCAGCTTTCTCTAAAGTTCTGTGAATCTGGCTATTTCTTTGCACATAGTTTGACAACTTTAAAATCAAAACGAAAGAGATCAGAAATGTTTGAATTATGATTCCACATAATTAGTTTATTGTTTTATGTTAATTCAAAGCATGAATATAGTTTCTTGGAAAACCAAAGACAGATTTTTAAGGAGCTATTAATGTCAAAGCTCATTACCTAAAGAACAATTAATAATTTCCTTGCATCAAATGAAATATTTAAATAAATGGTTATGGGAAATCTTCTCTTGACTAAATTGAAAAGTTGCCATCTGTCTTTCATTCTCCTCATACTCTCTGTCAATAAAATAAAATAAAATAGAAAAAAATCTTAGAATTAGAATAATGCTAAGGTGCTGATGTTTATGTTAGTTGGTTCTCACTCAGAAATGCACATGTTTATAATGCAGCATTTTCTAATAAACATTCAGGCATATATTGTGAGCTTCTTGGCATCTAAGGAAAAATTTACCATAAAGAGCTGAAAGAAAGTTATGTGTTTTTTGTAATTTCAAAAGTAAAAAAAAAAATTAAAAAAAATCTTTTGCTGTCACAGACTCCAGAACAAAGAGGATTGTTTATGTTACCGAAGAGCTGCAGCATCTTGAAAGATGTGTGCACAAAGGAGGAAGAGGTTTTAGGGAGGAGGATGTCTGTGATAATTTTTCAAAGATCTCATGACTTTTATGAAGAGGATACAACTTTTCCATTCTGGAGATCACGTGCACACAATATAAACATGGACTCTCTCTTAATAAAGCACACTGGTAAATATATCCAGAATTACCACATCATCTGTATTTAAACTGTCTGTTTATCTAATGTCTTAAACGCAGAGAGCAAGGCACATATATTTTACATCAACTATTCCCCTATTTCATGTGATCACATTTAAAGCTCAGGAAGCCTAGCTTGGGCAGCTGTCCTGCTGTATGAGCTGTGGTCACCAAGTGAGGTCACCAGCCTGTTTCAGTGAGAGATCACCATGACTGAATGTTCCTAGAGGACTGCAGCCATGTCTTGAAATGTTGACTAAAACATACTGAGAAAGAAACATTGCCCAGAAAATTAGTGCTGGTAAGTGCACCAGTTTCTCAGGTAATACCTTGCAAGGTGGTGTTGGGTCTGTAGCTTTGCTGAGGAAACAGTCTAGCCCTGTTTGAAGAGTTGTAACTTTCTGTAAGCTTTTCTTGGAGAGCAAGGTTTTCTCCAGGGAAGTAGATCATTTTCTCCCCATCATTTTACACAGTACTTCCAGACCTCTTTTTCAGTTGTGAACAAGACCCACTTGTTTCCTGGGATGAGTTTCCGTCTCCCAAGCACAGACCCACTGAGTTTACTGACCCCCAGAGCAGAACTGGGAGTACAGCACTGCTCAGCCTCCTCAGGGTACAGCGGGTTTCCTAACAGCTCTCATGCCCCGACTGGTCCTCAGCATGTGGTTCCATCCTTTCAGCCACCTCAGCACAGGAGCATTTCAGTCATCATTAAACAGTACCACCTTTATCACATAAGCCAGTGCAGGGAGCTTCATACATTCAGTAAAAAGAAAAAGAAACTGAGATGCCTTATAAGCTGTCAAGTGAGCCTCTGAACTGAACCCAAGTGGAAGGCGTAATATGACCCTTTTTCCTGGCCACAGATCCAGGGAGATACTAAATTCTCTGGGAAGAGAAGATCTTGACTTTTGGAAGTGGTGTGGAACTTGCTGACACAGCTGTAAACATTTCTGGGCACCACAAAGCAGAACCTTCTAGAGAAAAAGAATACTAAATGGCGCAGGCTGAGGTAAAGGGTGAAGAATTTGCAAATAGGATCTGCAACCTAAAATCCTCTGAAGGTCAAAACAAAATTAAACCTTACCATACACACATACGTACATACCTTCAGGAATGAAATCTGGTAAGTGACTGGAAAGAATCATAGAATTATAGAGTAATTTGGGTTAGAAAAGACCTCAAAGGATAAATGAGCTTCTGAGTGTTAATTAGTGTTAGCTTCAGGCTCAGGTGGCAACGGTTGTTATCTGTGAGTTAGGCACAAAGGAGAGATGTAATAAACTCTCACAGACTTCAGCTTTGGATTCACCCTTCTGTCTTGTGTCTTCTCTGTTTTTCTCATTTTACTATACATGAAATGGCCATTTGCATTTGTGGTGTGTGTTTGTAGACTAAATGTGCTTCATTAAATTTATAGGTATAGTGTGCTTTACAGATTTTTTTCTTTATACAGAGTCTGGTCATTAGAGGTAATAATAGTAAACCATTGCCTCTCAAATTATGTTACAGGACAGTATTACAAAGCCTGTAACTGTTCTGTTATTTATAGCCTCTAATTTACCGCTTTTTGTCTAAGCAACCATCAGCTAACTGTACTCTTAAATCTTGCTCTTTTGCTGAGATGTTTAGACTACCATTTTTATTGTTACATGCTTTTATTCTTCAATTCATTCTGCACAGACTGTTTAGGTGATTTGTTTCCTGCCTAAGTGCACTGACAGCCCAGACACTGAGAACTGGATTAATAGGAAATAACTCATGAGTTGGTTTTATGACTGAGAGTCCTATAAATGAGACTTTGATAGCACATATAATTAATGCTGATACACAAAGTAGTAGTTTTACCTGTGATCTGAGACCCAGGACTACTAGTTTCTATTTTCTGCCAAAATCATCACAACAATTTTTACTTCCTTTTTTTTTTTTTATTACACTGTCTCTGAACAAGTGTGTCAAATCCAGGCATCCTCTAGAACAGATCATTTCCCAAAAGAAAATGAGCAAATACAACTGGAAGGCACAAAACTGAGCCACAAATTCTCCTTTCATCTTCTGTAGACACACACAAACACAGAGAAATTCTGAGGCTATGAAAAAAGAGTAGATAACTGCTATGATATAATTTTCTGAGTGTTTGTCTTAAAATGATAAATTATTATGGTTCTTTTTCAAAAGGAAGTTTCCACTTCCAGTCAAGTGGCACCCTTAGTAATTTTCCATGTCGATACCAGCTGATTAAAAACAGACACAAATTATTCCTCTCATAGTCTGCAATAAAAGAAAAACAAATTTAGTAATAAAATATGAGGAAATCCTCCTATTTCACCTTAAATGTCAGCCAATCCTTTGTTCCCTTGTCATGATTTTAAAGGTCAATTATGGAAAAATGTTCTGGAGAAATTGTAAGTACTGAGGTTTTTCTAGCAAGAATATGATACTGTGAACTTGTAACATTCATGTTTATGAATTTTTGCTGAATTGCTCATTCACTAGTTAAATTCCAGAGTCAGCAATGGAAGCCTCATTTAAGTGTAACCTAACACCTATTTGTGGATTGAAAATGTCAAAACAAAAGTTAATTCTTTACAGAAGTGTCTTTCAGAAGTGGAAATAAAAGTATGAAGCCTTTCTCTCATTTATAATTTCTATGCACCATTTTCTCACTAATTAATCCTTCAGATCACTTAGGAATACCAATAAATAGTTTTTTGTTCAAATCCAGTTCAACAAGATTCTCAATATTTCTTCCTCCTTGCATAGACTGACTCAAACTGCAGCTTTGTTCTCACTTATTGGTGCAGGACTGAGCTCAGCCAGCAGCTGTACCATAAAAGGCAAATTGGTGGAATTAGTAAATTACAGATTTC
Organism: Cisticola juncidis; assembly: GCA_013400215.1. Taxonomy (NCBI): domain Eukaryota; kingdom Metazoa; phylum Chordata; class Aves; order Passeriformes; family Cisticolidae; genus Cisticola; species Cisticola juncidis. Next base: position 904,369 of record VXBR01003878.1, on the reverse strand, counting down.
AGGGGCAGTTTTCAAAAACACTTCAAAATAACATAAACAATCACAAGACAGATTTTCACCACCAGAACTGGTCGCTTGAGTGGACCAATACTAAAAACTAAAATAATGATTGTAAGTAGAGCTTCTTTATTCCTTTCCTCATAGGTTCTGAGTCTTTTCTTACCTCTCTCTTTGGGAATCTGAAAAAAATGCCAAGTTTACAGGGGTTACTTTTGGTTAAGGTGGTCATCATCCAAGTATGCCCAACCAGAAGATAAGGTAGCTCAAACTGGGACTTATGCGAGTAAATTTTCCAGGATACTATTAATTGAACAGCAATGACAAATCATGACCATGGAGAAGCACAGACAGAAGTCAATGGAACAGAACAAGTCAGATTATTAACAGTTGTACACATGAAATTCACCTCAACTTTAGAAAGATTTTTCAGAAACAAGTCAGAAAGCAACAAGGGATTAGGTAGGGGAAGGATATATATGGCAGTTCTGGATTATTCTACAGTACACATCCTTGTATGTCCTATATATACTACTTATAGTTCCTATCTATTCTTCATATATTTGAAGTACAAAACAGAAGTGCAAAATATGTTTCTCAGGAAACATCCACATTGATGTCATTGAAGATAAAATCAGCTGAAGACAGCTATGTGAGAAAAAGTCTAAAAATTATATATCTCTCCACCAGCAGGAAAATTATACATATCCATTTTCCAATATTTAAGAAATATATAATGATGATAAATTCTCTCATATGAGTTTTCCTGCAGAAAATTGAGGAAAGAACTTACCACTGATAATGGTTAGACTGCATGAACAGGCCTGGGAAGGTAAGTGTACATCTACATGTGGATCTACTCAGTTCCTGCAAGTTATGAAGCAGCTTGCCAGTAAGATTTTTTTTTTAAAGCTTCTAACTGGAGGCTGAGTTATACCCTGATATATAAGGTTTCACGTCCCTTTCAAAAGCCCTAGCATTAAAAAAAACTGTATTGTAACTATTTAACTGTTAAAAATCAATTTTCTATATTTCTTTTATCCTGTTATATACATAGTAATTTTTTAATTTTCAGAATGTTCTTTTCTGAAATTGAAGGTATGAAGGAAAGGTTCATTATACCAATGGAGATGAGTGTTAAACATACTCATTAGAATAAATAATGAGCATTAAAACTCCACCCCTAATGATGCTTTTATTTAAGAGTAAACCAAAAATCTGGAGGCTGGGATATCATCAAAGCTACTCAGCACCTAAACTAACTTACCACTGTTGTCCTGTTCATGTCTTTTAGACAAGAAGGTAGAATGACTGGAGGTTTGATGGATACATAATTACTGCTGCTTAGAATACATATATTCCACATATTTAATGTCTTGTAATTCAAATATTCTCTTTTTCTACAAGTCTGTCTTTGGTTTTGATTGTCCATGAAATAAATGTTGTTTTCTCTGCTTATTCTCCTAGTTTTTGTACATTTATGTCTTACATTCTGACATTTGCCCCAAAAATAAGAATTCTTTTCTTTCCTGTAGTAACAGTTCTTGGTCAACCATAGACATACAGAGAGGACAGAGGCTCACCAAAGTTAAAATCAGGGATATCTTTGCAAGAGCATGTTGGTTGTTTAACAGCATCCTGTGAGGACCATGGACAGGTCTTATTCATTTTGTAAGAACAAGAACTTCACATAAGATGTGAAGCTCTTCTGTATTAAAAGTGCTTCTATATTATAAAGGACAGACCCGAGAAAAAGAATAAGAGAATAATGCAATCTACCAGGGTTCTGCATGCACACAAAATTAGAAAAGGAAAACATATCTGAATTCTTACTGCTCTATAGTTCCCTAGTCTCAGGCAAAACAGAGGACATTAGTGGTACAACAAACATTGTAAAACAAATATTCTTTGAGTTAACACTACATTTGGTCAGATTTTATCTGCACAAGTGATAATTTGGCCATGATTAATTTTGCCAGTGATTTTTCTCTCTCTAGCTTCCCATATCTTCAGCAGTGCTTTTCAGCAGTTCCAACAAATACCATGTAAAAGTGGCAAAAGTGGGAGTAGCATCTCCAAGCAGGCATTCACTTTGGACAACAAGAATATGAATTTTTTTCAGGAAGGAAAATTGTACAAGTTCTTAATGACTTAAAACAAAATATATGTATACTGATAGTTCCCATAATTTCATATAATCTCAAAAAAATGTCTGAATTACAGACAAAATCTCTCAAAGCCACTGCTGTATGAGGCTGAAGTATGTACTGTAGAGAGATATCTAAAAGGCAGATGTCACAATATGGAAAATTGCAAAGGACATAAAACATCACCATAGCTGTTCTGAACAAAGTGCATTTGTTCCGGGTGCTTTTCCTGAAGCAAATCCTGTGTCTTTATTCTAAAAGAGACATAACTATAATGTAAACAAATTGCTTCAATTCCCTATTCAGATGTCCTTGCATGTCCTAAGATTTTTGTTGTTTCTTCTTTAAGCAGACTGAAATACAGCTTTGGCATGTCTAGTTATCCAGAAAGTACTGCTTATTAATTATGGAGCACTAATTTTACACACAAATTCTGCACTAGAATGGCTACAAAGAGAACTGGCAGAACTGTCTTACTGCAGTCTCCTCTACTACAAAATGACATCATGCAACATGACATTCTGGCTGCCACAGAATTAAAATTTTCACAGCTTAAGCCAGGAGTGCAAGGTGATGGCATTTTTAATGTTCATAGTTTAAGGTTTATGAGTTAAGGTAGGTGGTCAGTTGCTATTTTGTAGGCTCATCTGTCAGTCTAGTGCTGTATTTGCAGTACTGTGAGACTAAATGAAAATGCTGTGAGGAGTTCTTGATGTTGGAACTATAAATGTGTAGGTCTGTTTTGTTTTTTTTGGTTTTTTTTTTTCTGGAAAGGCTGTTACCTAGAGTAACAGGAAGTGATCTAATATTGCATGTAATAGACTTATTATTGTTACAAGTCCTCAATTTAACTTAGGTAGTCAGCATCTCATGACATTCACTCCTTCATTGGTAGTACTTGACAGTGTGGCAGAAAAGAAGAGGAAGGGGATAATAACTCCCTTCAATCACATCTCATTATGTTAAAAGACAAGCTGGCAGTGGAGCAGGAAAGTTCTCTGAATGATGGAGTAAGGACTGAGGAGAGATTTGGCATGAAGGTCTTTCATTTTGATGATCTAGGATAAAATACCATTTTACTGGCTCATAATCCCCAATTATATGATGATAGACACCAAGTTGGAGAGCTAAACCATAACCATCATGCAGTGGAGAAGTTAGATTCATATACTTAACACTTGAAGACATAAAAAAAATATACAAACCAGTAAAGAAAATCAGTGATCTTTCCATTATATAAGTCATACCTTCCAGATGGACACAAGGGCAAAGTGCTGGCCTCAGAATGGGTGGTCATTTAGGTATAATGTAGGCTTGGCTTTTGCAAGACTAATTTGGAAAAAATAACCCAAATAAGAAAAAATGTCAGCCAACACAATGCTTTTGTCCTCAAAGCTTTTGTGCTTAAACTCTTTAAATTTAGGCTACTACAAAAGCAATGTGGGGAAACGTTGGCGGGGTTTTTTTCTATCTTGAACAAGACCATGCCTCTTTCCAAGAAGAGGGTCATGCAGCCCAATAGCATCACGATGAGGAATCAAATCCTTTTCAGTACTGTGAGTTGTTTTTGAAGGTAATTCATTTGGCCTTGAGGAAGGTGCCTAGGCACCGTAACACAAGCTCTTCAAACCACCTCAGTGGGTCCTGTTGCTCTTCTTTTGGGGTTGCTATATGAATGTTTGAGACATCGACACAAACTGTTCAGAAATTGCCTAAAAAAATGCCAAGCCACGTCCAACAGAGGTCAATGAATTATGCACAGATGAACCAGCATCTGTCACTGCTCATCCTAAGTGTGCTCATGTCTGTTTAGTCATGATTCCCTAGGACAGCCCCAAGGAAGATATGAAACATAGGTTTGAGGTCTATTAGGAAATCATAAAATATACATGTCCACAATAACAATTCTTGGGCACTATTTAGCTGGCTGTGGTACAGAGGAGATGATGGGAACTTAGTAGAATTATGAGATTAATAACCAGGTTTTGGACAATTACCTTTGTGTAGGGAAAAACAATAAATATAGTATGTACATGCCTCAAGATAGAAAAGTTTCTCTTTAAAACACTTAAACCACAGACATTTCAAATCAGATACATGCAATTAAGCAATATAGATAGATAGATAGATATCAATATCTCATCAAAATTCATAACCTAGATACTGTGAAAATAACAGTGATGATACTTATACACAAAAGTGTCTTCAGAGCCTGGTGAACCCAGGTGAAAAGATTTTAAGAACATCAGTATGAGACAAATGGGACTTAACAGCCTGGACAGTGATTAAATACCGAAATACAGCAGAAACCTCAAAAAATTGTGACTGTGGCATTCAAAGGAAACAAAAAAGAAATCTACCTCCCAAAATTACATTGTTTGATCTTCACTGTTTTTTAAAAAAGAGGCACTAGATTTTTAAGAAAGCCAGTATTCAAAAACATAAGTTGAAAAAATGTTGAGACATTAGTTAGAAATATACATAGTGTCATTCTCTGTGAATGAATCATTGCCCCTAGCTTTTTCAGTTTTCGTAAGTGTAAGCAAAATAAACAAGTTATCCCTAGAAAACAGCTATATCTATCTAAAGCAACCAAATCTATTTTATTTTAAATGGTTCTGAAGTAAACAGTAGTGATATGAGCATGAATGCAGACTTTTCACCTCAAGAGTAACTCAAATTACACCTTTCTGCACAAGAGAACCACCACCATCTTATTTTCTATATAATATAAGCATTAGGCAAAAGTCTAGATTTATGGGAGGCTGAAACCTTTCAAAACAGAGCACTTTGGATATTATGGAGAAATAGTCAGCTCAGAAGAAAATGTTACCTTTTGGTTTTGTTACCAAGAAATTTTACTTTAAGCTTTGACTGACAAAGCTTTGTGTCCTAAACAGTTCATGGAATGTTTAGGCTATTTAAACAATTTCATAAGGATTTTTTTCTAATTCAGTGATAGCAAAAGTAATGGCACTAAATTCAGTCAGCTTCCAAAATTAGCCTGATAAAGGTGTGGTCATCACATCTGAATATCTGATAATTTGCAAAATCCTTAATGGATGTCCCCTCCTCCATCCGGGTCCTTGTATAAGGGAATCTTTTGAATTTACTGTTTTACTCAATATATACATTCCTCTCTGTCCTAAAAAGAGGTCAGCCCAGTAAAGAGTATTAAGGAGGGAAGGCAGTGCAAGGTTCTAAATCTTCTCAGTGTTATTGCAGTTCCTACATGTGAGAAAGCTGAAACTGCAGTATTTCTTGCACACGTATATGAACAAGGCTGATAAGTTCTAGTTGCTAGAATGACTGGGGCTTGGCAAACCAAGTTAGATAGTCTTTAAATGGGAAATCCACAAAAAATACCTAAGAGGCCAGACTCAAAGATTTCTGAGCTGCTCTTCAAGGTAACAAGCAAGTTATCTGGAGATATAATTACTCTTGGCACATTGTATCAGTGGAGGCATCAGGATCTGCTAAGCTGCTTTAGACATTATAGGACTTCATTGCCATATCACTGCCTGATTTTTACTGGTAAAGACCTGGTGACTTGGCAATCAACAAAAAAAAGCTAGACAGAAAGCAGGTATCATTTTCTGGCAGAGTCTAGCCATGTAACCAGCAATAAATGGATCCCATATGGTCTTCATCAGCAGAAAATATACCATTTGCTTTACTTGGCTGCATTTTGATCTCTATTTTAGGTGGAGAGATATGAGGGATCTTGACAGCCTGACAGGAACCTCATGAGTTTCAAGAACAGCAGAAGCACTGCCAAAAGATTATTTTTCTCTGTTCAGCACTTGAGAGACTGCTTTTGGAACACAGCATCCAGTTACAAGTTCCTGATACAAAGAAAGGCCATCAGATAATTAGGCACCTGCAGAGTGCAACATATAGGGTCAGTCTTAAAGAGAGAAGGCTAAGGTCTTGCAGGTCTTCAATGGCATAAGGGAAAGGTGTAGGAAAAAAAAACAAACAAACAGAGCCAGACTCTCCTTTGACATACAGAGTGATAGGACAAAAGGCCTCAGGTGGAAGATGCAGCTATGAAAATCATGATTCGGTATTGGAGAAAGGAAATTTAGACCATGAGAAATACCATGATGAGAACAGGGTTCCCAGGAAACTGAGGGAGATTTTGAAATCTCCAGTTTTAAAGATATTCAAGACTAAATCAGACAATACTGTCAACAAATTGGAATAAGCTGGCCTTGTTTTGAGCTGAGAGTTTGGTCAGAAGACCAAAGAGGTTTCTTCCAGGTTTACATATGCTAGGACTCTATGACACTCAACTAGCTTCAGCCTGCCTGATGGAATCTCATAATGACTAAACTAAATGCTTACAAGACTGAGCAGAGTGGGAATAGTTTATTTGAACAGAAGTATAACAAAGATGCAGAAGACCAGAAACATTTCAGTGAGCAGTGCTGGTGCTGCTAGGAAAGACTAACACTAGACAGTTGCCAGTTGCAGGAGACACCAATTATTTTTCAAGATTGCTCTGAAGAGTCATTTGAAATATATATACAAATATATAATAATATATTTGTATATATACTCCCATAATAAGGTAGTGCTGAATAACAAGTAAACTCAAACCTGAAACTCAGTGTTTCCTGATCACCTGACAGATGCTTACAGAATTTAGACATCAACCACCAGGCACTTCACTGCTTTACTTTTGTTGTGTCAAAGTAAGCTTACTAATACATAGCAACTGTTTTCAGAGTGTACAAATTGCCCATGAGCTGCTTACAATTTTGAGGACTTTTTCATTATTCAAAATTATTCGTTCCAAAATTTCAGCAAACAAGCAGTGGTCTGTAGTTTGTGAATGAGCTGTTTGTTGCCAGTATACAGCATGGACTTCATCCAAATCCTATTGAAGTTGATGGAAAATCTCCCACTGACTTAAAATAGGCTTTGGATTGGCCCTGTTGAGTGGCAGTACTCATTTTGATTGGAATTATAGGTCACATGGAATTTTTTCTCCAATATTCAATGTTTCTGCCAACTTTCTGGACAATAAGAGCATTTGTCTGAGTTTTGACACAAAGAAAATACAGAACAGCCATTAATACAGCCAGAATGAATTTGCTGAAAAAACTCAACTATTCATGGAAAAGAAAATGGTAGTATCTGCCCAGACATAGTTCTTTTGGATTCACATGAAGGAGAATTTCATGATTAGGGGATTAATGTTTACAGAAAAGTGTACCCACAGTATTTTTGTGCTGAATACTTGTGTGTGTGTGTTCCCTTCCTTACTGCTTTAAAAAATGTTTATGGAATAACCTTGTGAATTAATATGGACACAGCTTATTTTGATAAGGATAAAAAAAAATGAGGTATTTTTCATTCCATTTTGATCAATAAACAGAAGTCTCTCAGACTATGTAGGCAAAAAGATTTAGTACATGTCTTCAGATTACTAGACCTGAACATGCTACAGAGATAAACAAAGGGGCCTAAGATACCCTAAATACAGGCTACAAATTCTTAAATTTGAAAATTTTATATGCTTCATTTGTCTTGTAATTTTTCACTTTGAAAAAAAAGGCTGCTTACATACTCTGATAAGTAAATCATGCAAAAGACCATGTCTTTTTTTCTTAGTAACTGAACATAGAGCTTAAATACAACTGCACAATATAAGGTACTTCTGGGAGGGAAAAAAAGAAAAAGAAAAAGAAATTGAGACCTCATGTCAATTAAAATATTGAATGTTTTACTTATACTGAAAAGTAATTATTAAATAAATTACTATAAAACCCTCTACACAATTTGCAACAGCTTATCTGGGAAGATGTTGCTTCTTGAAGGGAGCTGCAGAAAAACTCAGGGATTCAGAATTTTGGGAACTGGGCTTTCTTATGAGTATAGGCCCAAATTCACAGAAGGCAGACACCTGAAGCTGGTGGTAGGCAACAGTTATATGCTTGTGTCCTGAAGTATTGTACTGAAATCTATTAATAACCTCTGGTGTGTTTAAGGGCTGCAGACAGGAGAGGTTTTGATATAAAATCCTGAAGTGCTTCAGCTTTTGCTTCAGTGCTTGCCTCAGCAATCTTAGCCCCGGAGGACAGAGATACTGAGCTGCTTTCTCCCATGAAGTCCTGCCTTGGTGTTGTTCTTCCTGCCTATCTTCTGCAAAAGTTCATCTTGAGCTTATGTCTGTATAATTAAGAGCTGCCTGCAGCATTTATTCCTACTTCTTCAGATCACATGAACACCAGCAGCAAGCCAGTTCTGGGAAATTGTCTGACCGAAAACCTAAACCTTAAACCAAACTTTATACTTTGTCTGAATCAATTCCCAGAATGAACTCACATAGTGAATCACACAAGGACCAGATCAGACACGAAATAAGGACAGCATTCACCTCCCAGTGGGACTCAGAGTGAGATGCAGAGGATAAAACCAGACTGGGCTGAGGAAGAACAGGTAGGAACAGAGAGATGGGTTTTCATTGTATCATTATCAAGACAAGATTGATCTGTATAAATATATATGTAAAAGTAAAACCAACCAGAAGAGGAGATGGTGGCTCTATCAGAAGAGCAGCTTCCTCATCTCAGAAGGTTTCAAATTCACAGGGTTCATTTCAAGACAGTACATTTGGCTGGAGATTGTCATGGTGGGTCTGTGAAGGGGAAGCCATTTTCTCTTTGTGTAATGAAAATAAAGGAAAAAGACTCCAGATTATAGCACTCTTATTCCAGTGAAACTCACCTGGGAGGGAGAAGGGTTTGCTTCTGCCTGTGCCAGTAAACTAATCTGTACCACTGACAGGACCTGTTCCTGGGCATCTGTTCCAAGGCTAGAGCATCCACACTGTTGAACTGTCAGAGAACACTCTGGGCTCTTTTTGGCACTGGCCAATTTATCCTCCTCCAAACAGATCCTGGACATTGTCTAGGAATTAATGCATGCCAGGAACAACCCCCACAAGACAATTTTGGAGGATAAAAATGTTTAGTAGCCTGAATATGGATCATTTTTGTGCCATTTAGCCTTTGTGCCAGCAAGCAGTTCCAGGCACATCTTCCTAGAATAGACACTGCCTGTGGCTTTTATTTCTGTTCCATAAAATGTTTGTGCATTTTATTCAACAGTTGTTTATCACAAAATAAACATTAAGAAATCCCTGAAAAGTGTATCAGAACTCAAGTCTTTTTGCATCAATCAAATGCCAAACTAATCTCTTTCCAGACCCTGTGAATCTTTTTTTTTATACAGTGAGAGATATAGAAAATAACACCAAACTAAGTAAATAAGATGTTTAATAGGGAAATCTGTGTTTGTTTTTGAGTTATCTGTTTGTAACTAGTTTCCAGTGAGCAGTCTTGCAAACTGTAATCTGGTCAAAATCTGCTAGTTCAATAGTTGATATTTCTTCAAACAGACAGTCTTGAAAAGGACCTTGGGATCTGAGTGAGTGTCCTCCTTCACCACATGCTTCCATTTCCTGGCTGGAAGCTGCAGGTGGCAGAACCAAAGAATTGAGGCCAGAAGGCAGGTGGAGCCAGGTGGAGCCAGGTGGAGCCAGGTGAGAAGGAAAGTGTCCATCATACTTTCAGAAAGATCGCCACCATACTTTTGGGACAGCCCTTTGCCTTCAACTGCTTGCATGCCCATCCTAAAACTATCACCTGAGAGAAGATTCCCAGAGGGAATCAGCATGGCTGCCATGTGCCAAATGTTTTGGTGAGTGCCATAAGCTGCTCTGCACCACTATCCCTCCACAGGGCTGACCTGGAGGTTCTGAACTGACTTCATCCCAGTTAGCTGTTGTGGCAATTCCATGAATCTCCCAGCACAATAGACAAATACATAGTAAATTCTACCCTTCCAAAAAGAAACTAGTAATATACATTTCTCAGGGTTTTAGAGTACATTTTCATGTTTTACTGGTATTTGTTAAGCCCAAGGTCCTTTCAGGTATTTATTTATAAGGCATCTCACCTACCAGATGTTCTCTGTTGAGTCACTAGGGACACATTCATCTTCTTGTGCTTCTAAACTTCTCTTGTGATTCATGCTGCATTTCAATCCAGCCCATTTTTTTCCTGAAATATAAACATTCCCTTAGGTGCCCCAGTTCATGTAATTTCAATGTAACCATATAAACTGCAATAAAATGCCTGCTGCACAATTATAGAATAAATAGCTCACTTTATAAGTGAACTGCCAAAAAAATCAAATTTTATTTTGAAAAGATTTTTTACAAAAGCAAAAAATTATCCAGTTTGATAACTGGTCAATTTTTATGAGCATTTTTCAAGCTAGGAATTTTTAAGTCTGCAGATGTCTTTTACAAAACAGAGAAAGACAAAAGAGCAAAGAGAGAAGAAAAAGCAAGAGAGAAAAAGAGAAAGAAAGAGAAAGAGAAAGAGAAAGAGAGAGAGAGGGGAAGAGACAAAGAAGGAAGGTAGAATTAACAGCCTCCTAGGTCCCCAACAACTAAAATCTTTCAAAGATAGTTTTTTTCATGAGTACAGTGCAGTTTATCTTTGAACTATCTGCACTGTGTTTTATTTGCACATAATAGATGTTGTACACCTTAAAAAACAACTTGAAGCTTTATCTGATTCTAACTACCTAAACCAAATTTTGATATATTTCATTTCAGCTCAACATGACCTCTAAATACAAACAAAAAATATAAACCCAGTTCCTTAGCAAAAGATACAGAAAGATAGGTGTTTTTTCAGCAAACAAAATCTAGGTATTGCAGAAAAATCTTCATCTTAAATTATTTATGGGGTTTAGAAAAATAGAGTATGTATCTTTATTGCTTGACCCTTGCATCCAAGATTTTTGGCCAAACACGCTGGTTTTCTGGCTCATGAAAGTTGAAACATAATTTGAAAAGACAGGGGAGCAGGTATACCCAATATTTTTGTCTTCCCATCTCCACTTTCTCCATAGCTCTTACATCTGAGTGGACTTCCTGAGACGATGATGTAATTTGGCAACTTCTCCCAGTTCCAGGTAGGAGGCAGGTGCACTCTTGAGGAGGGTCCTGGCACAATTAAGTGCTAAACACAAAGTACCCCGAGGTTTTAGATGGATGGAGGCTGATCCTGTTGCAAGCTGCCAAGATGCTTGTCCCTGGTCATGTTCTGAGCAGGAGATGGCAGCAGAGGCAGCTTGAAGAAACTGGGGTGAAAGGAGAAGATTGGAATTGAAGAGGGATAGCTGGCTACCCAAATATTTCACAACGAGTTGATGAAGTGCTGTCATTTAGCTGTGTAATCTTTGCATTACTCAGGACTATCAAAAAGATATGGCACAGTCATTTTTTTTTTTTTGTGAATAAGCAACACATGAAAATCCATCCCAAACAAATCCTAGAAAGTGAGCAAAATGAGGTCTCTCCCTTATAAAAGTAGTAAATCATATCAGTTGACCATAAAGGAGCTAAAATGTTAGTGGCTGTATTGCTCAGGGACCTCTCAGATTTTTATGCAGCCATTCTTAGGTACTTGAAGGATAACCTGCAAATAAAAGGTTTATTTTGGAATTGCAAAAAGTGAGATTTATGTAGCTGAGATAAAACAAAAGCAAGATGCAACAAACCGTTACATGATAAAGGACTCCAAAGCTGTGGAGGAGTGATGGGTACATGGAATAACATCTAACAGCACCTCTTCAATATTCCTGCTGAACCTTGTCTGAAGGAGAGATGCATGCTGTGTTCTAACTATATTTTTGATAGATATTGCAACATAAAGTGAGAAAACTTAGTGCACCAATTCACCTTCCATTTAGACCTCCTCATTAAATACTTTCTAAATTATTGCTAGGGCAAGACATTTGACTGTTGGACAAGCCCTGATAAATGAACTGGCACTAAAGCACTTCATTCAGGTGTCTGAAATCGTGTTGTTCATTCCCTTAACAGTTTGTTGAGGTCATGTAGAACCTATGGAAAATACCAAATTGAATGCCCTAAGTCTTAAGACCCATTTAATTTAAAATAATTCTCAGATGGGCATAACAACAGAATTATAGTCTCTGAGCAGGGACTAAGGCAGAATAAAAGAACCAAAGTCACAGCATTCGTAAAGCTGTTGAGAGAAGAAATGGGCTGGTTAGCTCATCTGACAAAGTGGCCTGACCACTCAATGTAAACAATTTTTGGTTTGTTTGTCAGCCACACTTATTTTTAATATTCTCTTATCACCCACATGGTCTAAAGGAAAAGTATAATTGGTGCAAGCTATTAATTCAACAGCATGCCAGCCTCCAACTCACTGGAAGCATTACTACCTGTCATCAGGAAAAACTGCAACTCTGAAAACACCTTGTGGGTTAACAGATTTTTAATAACCCACACTTACTCCAGGTATTTTTTGCTTGTATGTCATCACATTAACTTGGTTCTTAACCTGTCGCCCTCTTCAAGCAGACATACACTGGGAGGAATTGTCAGTCAGATAATACTCTAATGGGAACCTTTGCACCTTTGAAAAAGGAGGAATGAAATGGCATCTGAGTAGAATTAAACCTTCTTGGTTTGTAGAAAGCAGATGAGGATGGAGGGATTGAGGAGCTAACTATAAAAAGTCACATGGAAAGTTTAGTGCCGTCACCCAGACCATTTCACAAAGGATGCCTTAGCACAAAGAGTAGGGCTCTTTGAGGGAGGTTTAAGGAATTTTTGCATTAAAAAAACAAATTAATCCTCCCTTCCCCCAAAATTACTGAAGTTTGCAACAACTTTCTTAATTCATTATTTCTTTGGTAAAATAAAAAAGAATGGCTTTGACCGAGAGACCGACAAAGCAGGGTAAGAAATTCGTCAATACCTATGGCATAAACAGAGACATCCGTAGGGTGAAATTAAGATGCAAGCCACAAGTTTGTAAATTAAGGTAACTTGACTGTTTAAAACCAATACAAAATGTGTGACTTGAGCCAGCTCAAGTTTTAGGCTTTGTGTTTCTCTTCCCTAGCATTTATTGCCCTGTCTAAACATTGCTGAAAAACATCAGCCATGATTAATGTTTCCCAGTAGAAGAAATTTATAAGCCTCCAGCTGTAAAAGAGGGTGAATTCAATACCTAAATTTGATAGCTTTTGGTATAATTGTTTTATTGTTGAAATATAACTAACATTTTCAGTTAACTGACACTTTGCTCATCAGTAATTCTTAGTTTCCTTTCCTTCCTGGAAAATATATACTCTGTTTTATATGGGAAATAGAATTCCTCATTTTGTATCTGTCTAGGGAAGACACAGTTAAGAATGGGTAGAAAGCAAAATTCATCCTGTAAACTAACAGCAACCCAAAATATCACCAAAGGAGATATTTTGGTCAGGTCAGTTGCTAATTTACGTAAGTTGTTAGGACAAACTTCATGACAGATTGCTGGACACACTCAAGCTGCCTTTGAGTGTCATTTTCTATTCCTGAGTAGAGCTGCAGCACTTCCCCAGATGAGCACCCGCTCTGCCTACACTCCACAGACTGCAATTCCTCATTTGTCCCCAGTTTAAACACTGCTTTAAATAAGCCATAGGTAGTTGCCTGGTCTTCTTTTCAAATGGGTTGAAACAGGTCTGCTGAATGTTTATTATTACTGCAGGGTAGCAGAAGATGTTTGCATTGTCAGCATCTGGCCTTGTGAGCTCAATAAGGAAATGCAGACTTCATTTTCAAGTGGGAGGAATAATCAATACGAATCAGCAGAAGGACCAGCAGCAAGATTACCCAGGCTTGTTAGCTGGCAGGAATGGCACCAGGTGTAACCCTGAAACAGATTGCAGAAGGGAAGGCAGAAAAGGTGGGTTTTTTATATCTGTAGGCAATTTCACTGCCTCTCCATTAAGCATTGCATCTAACAATGATTTGTGCATTTGTGCCTGATACTGCACATAAATAACAAGAAAAGCAATGAGGTTGACTTCTCACATAGAAATGCAGTGAATGTGAACATTCTCACATGGTCTGTTAGACTTTCCAATAAATCTGGGCCTGGTCTAGGGGACTTAAAAATTTAAAAATCCAGGGCCATATAAGACAAATACTACATTAGCAACAAATTCAGATTAATATAATAGGAAAGCACTCTCACACTGCCTCTTTCCAATATAAAGGTATCAGGGTGTTTTACAGGACTGCAGAGAAGGATAATGAGTGTTACTGCCTTGTGCAGGCAGGGTACTGTTGAAACAGCTCAACAGGCCACACAGCAAGATAGGGACTCAGGCTGCACAGACCACCAGAGGCTCAGATCTCAACTTTTCTGCTTTGTCTCCTAAGTGAACTGGTCTAAATCGTTGTTTGTTAGCTCCAAAATAAATCCTCTGAACTCTAAGCATCCTCATTCCCCTTTAGACAGTCTGCATTTTCAGTCTGGGTAAATGCCTGCACTAAATTTGAAGGTGTTCCACATCACTCTCAGCTACAAATTGTTCCATTGACTAAAACTAGAAGTGAAAAAAAATGACATATTTTTCTTCACATGACCAGTCAAAATTAAGATGTTTACAGCAGAAGAGAAGCTGTTTAAGCTGCTAGCACTCCATCATTCTAGCAGATACATCAGTCATTTCCTGTTCCATTTTCAAGTAAAAACAGAGAATAAAAAAAGAAAAGGGAAAAGAAAAAGCCAGTTCTTCCCACTTCTGCCTGTGATCCAGGTAACAGTGATGAACAGGATTTGGCCGTGCCAAAATAGATAGTTTCCTCATGGAGTAATTCTTCAAGGGGCTTTTTAACTTGAGTTAATTTTGAAATGTTTTCAAAAAGGGCTCCTAGGAACATTGGGTTAAATTTAAAGAAAGGAAGACATATATCCCTGTCACCAACAATTTGATAGCACTTTTTATATGTGCCAGCTCCTGCAGTTAACATCTCATTGTCTGTTGGATAAGTTTTCTGTGAACAGCTTTTTGATTTGTGGTACTATTCTGCACAAGGTCAAGCCTTTGGTTGCTTTGCTGATCTCCTGCTCTTCTTCATCTTAACTCTTTCTGTTTTTGTGAGTGTTAATTTATAGTTTTTTGAGGGCTATATCTAAGCAAGCAGTACTTGTGGGTGACAATCCTTGGTGTCTTCACTGGCAGTGAACATGATGTAAACAGGTGCAAAAGAACTTTTCCCTTACTCTTTCCTTCTCCCAAGAGCTTTCAAAGTTTGTTACATTCAGAGTTGAAATACAGATTATTGTCTTTCAACAGATATCAAAGTAAAAGTGATATACAGAGGTTTACAGGAAAAACTTTGATTAGTACTCTATAACAGTAAAATAGATGGCTTTTTACCATCCATGAGGTCATATTATTTAGGAAAATAAATATCCTTTATATATTACAATCTTTCAAAATATTTTTATCTTGTTTTTGTACTATATTTTAAATTCAAATAATGTCAGTTCAATTAGCATTTTCATTTTGTTACGATCTAGAACGGATCCATCTGATAGCTGAACACAGTCCCCACTAAAGGACATAAATTCTTCACTGGCACAGCACTTGCTTTGGTGACATAATGAGTCACTCTGATCTTAGTTCTGGGACCACCTACGAGCATGATAGGAGCAAATTAAAAAAGGTTAAAAAGGCCGTGTGCTCCCATTCTTAATTCACTAACACTGAACTTGATAAAATGCTGCACTGTGACTGGGTAAACAATAAAGATACATATTGTACTCAATATACAGTGGACCCACACGTGAGTAGTGGAGGCACTTACTCTGTCCAGGGAGTGATTAATGAGAGCACTTATCCCATCTCCCATCAGCGGAGCAGCTCCTCACCGCTGTGCTCCCATCCGGGAATTCCGAATTGGTGCGCGCACAGTGGATCTGCCACGGCGCCGGGCCAGCCCCTGCTGCAGCAGGCACTTTGCACTGTGACCCACCAGCATCACTCCCTGTCAGCCTGGCCACCTTCAACCTGCCTGGAACAGCAGCATCCCTTCAGTCAAGGGGAAGGATGGGGGAAGGTCTTTGAAATATGAAAACATATTTTTGCTCTTGATTTCCCACAGTTCCATTATCCCATGCAATTTTTGGTCCCAGAAACATAAAATATGGAAGATAATTACTTCAAATCACTGTCTGCTATGCCCAGACCAAATAAGCTAGGCAGGTTTACCTGATTGCTTTGCTCACTAGTTGTTTGAAACATTCAGTAGTTCTAAAGTTTCATGATTCTAGCACTATGTCTGTGATAAATGGCTACATATTTTGCTCTGCACTACACAGATCACTATGGCTGTTGCATAGCTATTTTAAAGCTTATCAGAGCCTTCCAGATACTGGAGTTCTCCAGTGCCTAAAGAAGTTTACATTTATTGCTTGAGATAGAGATTCATGTCTCATGCTTGTAATTTTTTACTCCTCTTTTTCTGATCCGCTAACACTCACCACAGTTACATCACAAGATCAGAAATAGCCCTTGGAAAAAAGTACAAACATATAACCTGCTGTGTTTCCAGGAATTTTACATTTTTGTTTCTCTATAAAATTTCAGCTGATGACCAAGAGATAGGACTAGTATGGGAGTTCTGCAGCCTGCTTGTCTGAGATTACATTACAAAAATTTTGGTGGGTTTTTTTTTTTTGAGAAGTCCTAACAGAATTAATTTTTAAAAGTTCTGACAATTCTTGGGAAAAACTTATGGGACTGATTCCTGTTGTACTTGCCTTAGAGCTCTACTAGTGGGGGACTTATTTATTTATTTATTTATTTGTTTGTTTGTTTGTTTGTTTATTATGAACTTACACAAGAAAAATAGTCAAAAAAGAACTTTCCAACTCCACAGTAAAGCATTCGTATAATAAAATAACTGGGTGAACAATGACAAATACAGAAGGAGGTCAGAAAATATTAGGCTTCTTATCAGTTCCATTTGTGCATCCCAAACTGATATTTCAACTCTTTAGAGACAAACTTTTTGCCATTGTTAACAGTTTTGTGTACTCAGAGTTAATCCTTTCCACTAGGCTGTAAAAGTCTCATCAGATTCAGAACAAGATCAGGTCCAAAGAAATTCCAATACACAAACTCCCATCTCCTGTCTTAACAGCTCTTTTCCTGATTTTTGTGGTAGACTGAAACTTAACAATGGAATGAAGTAGTGAAATGGATTAGATGTAGACCTTCACTTGCCTACCTGTTGAACAACTGTGTTTTCAAAATTATTTTTAAAAAAGTCACATTTCTTATCTATTTAAAATGTCACCCCATATAAAAAAGTAGTGTCTTTCTTGTGAATATATATTTTAAGATTAAAGCGCACAAAATCATGTTTAGTGTTATTAAGGCACTTTTATAAGGCTATAGGTAGTTGCAGAATTTGTCTCCAGAATACAAAACTGAAACAAGCAGAGTAGGTCTCCAAGGCAGAGATTGAACCTGCCAGAATACCCTGACCATTAGGTACCTTTGTCCTCAACACTGAGAATAAAAGAGACCAGATGGCTATCTTGAAAAACAAGTCAGGTTTAAACTGCCTGTGTCAGTGTTAATTCCAGCCTTGCACTGAAAATACATAGTGAAAATGCCTACTGATCTCAGTCCTTCTAAGACTTCATCACACCTACTGTCTTAAACAAGATAAGGTTGACACTAACCTAGAATAATAAAAGCAAATGATTTGTAAAAAGGATTTATGCCCCAGCCTTTTGGCCCTTTATGGGACACTAAAAATGTGGCCAGGAAAGGTAGAAAAGAAAATCATTACAGCTATTTTTCTTTTTCCTTCTGGCTGTGCCACCAATCAGGTTTGTGGGGACATTCTCAAAGGCTGGTTGGGTGGATTCACCAAGTCTCACCCAGGCTTATTCAGATTGTGGTTTTATATGAACTGAGTCACACAGTTCCCCATCTCTGCCTCCTAATAACAAAATGCTTTTCCTTCCCTTGTCTGGCAAAGAGTCTTCATCCTGTTTCTTTGAATGCTGAGTCTGCAGAGGGAACTAAGCCCAGAAGCTGCTGACCATGTCTTGGAAGCCTTCACTAGGATTCAGTGCCTGAATGTGTAGCAGGAATTTTAGTGGTGCTTACTTAGGCAAATAAGGTAATTTATATCTCATTCAGGCATAGATAAGTAAACAGATGTCCAAATACAGGCAAAGTAACATGTGCAATAAATGTAGCATTTAATATTTATAGCTTTTGGGTGCTAAAATGAAAACCTCACTGAAAAAAATATTATCCAAAGGGATACAGTTTAGTTCCTACAGGGACAACATTCACTTCAGAAAGCTAAATAGTTTTTTGCTGTTTTCCCCTGCCATATTTTGTGGCTGAAAAAAGACACAGCTACAAATACTTAAAGACTACAGTAGTATTTGGATTGTATTACTCAAGCAATGTGTCAGTGACTACAACCAGGGGTTTAAAGCATGAGGAAGAATGCACTTCTGCAGGCACCATTTCCCATGTCAAGGACACATACAAAATCCTGCATCTGGGATGAAAGAAGAGTATGTAAGAGTAAAGGCTTGACACTGGTGGGAGAGGAGGAAGAAAAGGAACTAGGGGTGTTGGTGAACAAAACCCAGCAGTTTACCTCTGCAGGGAGGAGGGACACTTGCTTACTTGGCTGCATCAGCATCAGCAAGGGTATACTCTTGCCAGCAGGACAAGGGGACCATTTGTTTTCCTATATTTAGCACTTGTGAGAGCACATTTGGAGTTATGCCTCCAGCTTTAGGCTCTGCAGTATGAGAAAGAAAAGAAGACATTGAGGAACTGCAGCAAGGCCAGTGGAGGGCCAGCAAGATGATGAGAAGGCTGGAGCACCTGGTGTGTGAAAAGCAGCTGACAGAATGGGGCCTGGTCAATCTGAAGAGGAAAAATCAGAGGTAGGAGTATTGTTGTTGCCTTCAACTACCTGCCAAGTGGTTACAGAAAATAGTGCTGGAGTCCTGTTACAAGAGACAACAGACACAAACTGCAGCAAGAGAAAAACAAGTTGCTTAAGAAAGGCTGTTGAATATGCATTCTTGGAGATTTTCAAAACTTTCCTGCATATGCCCTGAGCAACCTTATCTGACAGTGAACCCATGACCTCCCAAAGTCCCAAAATTATTCTGCTTTTATCCCTCTTCTCACATTTCTCCTCCTCCTAAAAAAAAAAAAATCCCAACCAAACAACCAAACAACCAGGATCTTTCATTCATCAGCTCTATACTCTCATCTTGCAGAGGACCATACATCAATTTAGGCACATGAAAAACATTCTTGATCACAACCCTTTCATTAATTACAGACATATTAATGTTTCCATGGCAAAGAAGACAGAAGCTAGATGACATGGTGATACTGCCACTCTCAGAAGTAATTGAAAACTTACAATGAAAGTATCTTATTCTGAGCAATTTACTAACTCAACTTTGTGATATTAGGCTGGTCAGGCAAACTTTTGATGAAAAATGAGTCCTTTTAAAACTTTGTCTAAATTCTTGTCAGCTCAGCACCTGTGCTGCCAGCATTTCCCTGTCAGTACAGGAGTACTCCTGGTGCCACAGGTGTCCCAGTGGGTGAGCAGATCTGGGAACTCTGCTCCAAGCCCTGCAGCTGATCAGTGCTGAATGTTGTCCTAGGCCACCTTGAATCCAGGAGTGCTGTTGGAAACACAGATAAGACACAGCCCAAACTCAGGGGCTGCAACATCACAGAGCAAGATGTTCCCACTGGACACAGGAAAAACTTCCCTAGGCATTCTGCCTAAATAGTCATTCCTACAGAACTCTTCATTGAAGGAATTTCACCTTTGTACCAGCTGTCTTTTGCTTCAGAAATGAGTTTACATGGATCAACTCTCTCTTTGCTTCCAGGCTTTGAGCATCTCGGCACCCAGTGGGGGCGAGTTGTGAAGTACACTGCACATTAATACAGATTGTTATTTCTCATTGTGAAATTTTCTTTTTTATTGTGAAAAACCTTTTAAGTTTTGAGGGAAACCTTTTAAATGACATAAGCATCATGATTAGTTCTCTAACTGGCATTTGACAGGAAAGGCAAGGGAAAGAACAAAAAGTTAAGTTAGCCCTATGTTTTTCAGAATTCAAAGTTTCAAACCCACTGGGTCCAAAGGGAAGCATCTTTACCCAGGATCTGAAGTGAAATTCAACATTGCTTCAGTCTGTTTAACCTTACTTGTCAATATCACTGCTTCCACATTAAATTTCTCTGTTATTGAAAGATTACCTTTCAGACTGAGGATGTCCATGAGTAAATGAAAAATGTCTTCCTTTGCTTTGTGAAATCATTCCTTTGTCTTCATGGACTACAGCCAAGGACTGTTTGTGATAGAGATGATTAATGCAGAAATCAAGTCGAATGTGAAAAGCCCTGGGAACAGTTACTTTATTTTTCAGCTTTTACTTTCTCTTACATCAGGACAGGCATACACATATTTCCTTCCATGGGAACCGAAGTCCATAAATTGTTATAGTAAATTCCTTACTGCTGGGAAGCTGAGATGGACAACCTCACATAGTATCATCTGCTTCATTACTCAGAGCTTTCAGCTGGCTGTGATTATAACACACCAAAAAAGCCCAACCATGGTCTTTTTCTTTCTTTGAGTATCATTCAGCTTAAAATGGATGACCACATTTTCGTAAGAATTTCTATTTCACTATACTAGAATAGTGGTTTTACTTCCCATTGTATCCTTTGGAGAATGCCTTATTACCTTGATCTTGCAGCTTCTTACACTGAAAGCAATAAGTGCTGCAGTCATTTTTTATCAGTGATGATAAAAGCTTTATTCTCCTCATGACAAGTTAAAAAAAAAAAAGTTGCCCCTATTCGTGACTTTGTCTGGGTTTCTTTAGCTTCCTGGTTCCAAGGAGAATAAGTCTCTGGAATCTCAATCTTTAGGTCAAAGCACTGTTTATAGATCAGCTAAAACAAATAAAAATTAGAAAATCATTTCTCTGCTGTCTATCACTGTGGGTTACAAAAAGCTTCAGAAAGCAGACTGGAAGAACCATGTGTTAGGAATAAAAGAGTCTGATTTGGTTTTTCTGATCCCAAGTCAAAATCCAAATCTTTAAGCCAAGCACTATATTTTAACATTTTTTTCAAAGGAAATTAATTAACTCTGCTAGTAAATCAGCATTTTCTTTCTAACTGCTCAATCCATTGCATTTTATGTATTTACAGATGTGAAATTACCAACTATTTGAGTAAATTTAGTCTTTTGAGAGTGGACTAGTGAATCTGAACTTCTGGAAGTTAAGTGCTGCTGGGGTAATTTAAGGTAACACTTCAGACTGTTGTTCATGGCTCTTTCCACAAAGATTCCACTTGAGATTGTTAATCTTTGACTTCCCTATTGTGAAGAAAGTAACACTTCTTTCTTATGTTAGGTCATAACAGCAATATTAAGAGGAATGGTTCAATGTGCTTTATTAATAGACTCAGAATACAACTTAATACATTATTTACTCAGACCTGGCTAACTGAGTAGGTTTGTACAGAGACATTAATCTGGTGCTTAACAGCTGCATTAATACTAAAACACACAAAACCACACACACACAGAGCTCCGTTTCCATTGTATATTTGCTTACAAGAAATATGTCATTAAATAGAAAGGCTGAGGCTCATCCACAGCTTTAAACATAGCAGTACTGTTGTGTTCCTGACTGCAGGTTTGTCAGCCCCATAGAAGATATCTAAGAAAAGGGATTTATGCCTGTCTGGCTCTTGAGCCTGTTACATCAGTCACTTGTAAGCGCTGCAGTGCTCATGTCTCTTCAGGAATTAATGGATAAGAAAGTGATTGCTGTAAAGCTCAAAGAAAAAATGTAAACAGTGTCTTTCCTTAGGATACTATTAAATGTGAATAACTGCACCTCTAACACTTAACTTGGTCACAAAGAAGCTCATATACCATTGACAAAATATTGATGCGCTGTCTTTCATGCATTTGCTGTTACAGAAGGGAAAGGACTTCCTAAAAAATTTTTTTCTTAGAGCCTTATAGAAGCAATTTTAGACACACTTTCAGATTCCCTCTCATTGCTACCTTTTGGCAAATTGTGCTTAAACTCCAGTATGTATTTGACTTACAGAACCTTGCATTAGTTGAGTTCTTTCACTCTGTTTCCTAAACATTAAATAATGCTAGTGGACTGTCCACTATCAGTTATCAGAAGATAATTTACATGAAACAACTAGCTTCAAATATTTCCTGGACATTATCTTTCCAGAAATTATTATAATAGTGGAACATTCTAAACAAAAAAGGAAGATAACTTGCAAATAATACTTTTTTTTCAAATATGCCTTAAGCCCTCAGCTTCCGCTCGCTTCATGTTTGCAAAATGCTTCTTCAGATGTTTGGTTTGCACAACTAGTTTAACAAACCAGTTCACTGTGAGGAATGCCTCATGAAGACAGCTTCCAAGAAGTTTTAAAAAAACATAGGGGAAACCAACTGCAACAGGAAACACTATCTGTTTCATTACAGTCTCAGTTAAAAGCATTGAGTATTTACTCTTCTAGATGAGAAGGAAATGTTCTATGCCACAAGGTCAGTACACTTTGAATCCTCAGCTTTCAACAGTTTCTTGGTGAGTAGGCTACCCAGCAGATGAGTATCTATTTGCAGTCTGGATACAAATGAAAAACTCTCCTAAAATCAGAAATAAAATATGAACAGGACAGGAACAAATTTTGAGTTTCAAGTGACCTTTTTCCCAGTGATGAACACACTGTTCATCACTGCTCTAAGCCCTGCAGCTGATCATTGCTGAATGTCCTTCAGAGCCACCTTACACAATTTTAAAAGTTATGGCCAAAGAACGCCAAACTTTTGGACAACAACAATTTACTCTGCATAATCACAGTTCTCATTTCTGATACAAGGTCAGGACTGTTCCATTAGAAATCTGTGCCAAACTAATAAGCTGATTTTGTATACTAGGCAGCAACAGAAACAGCTGATGTTTCAGTGCAGAAGTTATCTCTCCACACTAAATTAGGGCTAAATTATTTTCCATGAACAGATGTCGACTATTCATTGCCTTCATTAACTTCTACTGTACCTGGGTACCATGTAGTGCTAATAAAGTTATTGCAATTGAATTAACTTCATCTTTTCATGGTACATTATCTCTTTGATGACTTTAGATCATGGTTTGATTTTATGCTCCTGGTGATAAGAGAGACTAAAAATTAAAGAATGCCATATGTTAACCAGTTTTGAGGAAGACTTTAGGAATTTATTTGACAAAATACAGCTTTGTAATTTTCATCCATCCTAAAAAATAACAATAACAAAAAAGAAATTGAGGAAGAGAGACATCTTTTCCATTGTACCTTTGGAAGGCACACAAATACTAACATATTTGTTTGGATTATTAATTTTTCAGGAAAAAAATCTCACTTTTATTTCCATGTGCTTCCATATTTCCAATAGAGCCTCTTTCAAGAAAAAAAATGGAGGTTGCTGAGGCAAAATAAAAATGAAACATTTCCCATAGTTATGGGAAAATCTGTCCTATGAAAATCTGTCACTAATAAGGAAATGTCAAGTAGAGAAGGCTCTAAATTCAAGTCCTTTAGACTCAGGAAAACTTTGTTTGTATTTTACTTCATCTTCTTATTATTTTCATTAAGTAAATACTTCTGGTCCCATTCTTCTTCCCCAGTTTTTTTAATGGCATTGAAACCTAAAAGAGGGAATTTCAATTTCCACGTAAAAGGCAGAACTTCTGTCTCAATGTGGTTTAAAACTCTTCCTTCTGGAAACAATTTTATTTTTAAATAAGGCTACAAAAATTAATTGTCGTAATTCTTATTTGATTTAGCAAGCCATACAGCTGTTTCTGCCTTCAAAATCTTATAGGCTTTTGTATTGTGAAAAACCATAATTATACTACAGGACAAAGCCTTATTTTCAACTCTTTGGAGTCAAAATTGAAGGAAGAAGACATATAACAGATGATCAAAAGGAAAAACACAGATTTAATTTTAATGTTTAATTGCACATTTAAAAGAAATATTTTTAGACTCCCCAGCCTGAAAAAGCAGTTATTTATACATAAAAGTTGAACTGTATACTTGCTTTCAAATAGATACATGGTGGATAGGAAGATGGATTAAGTTAGGACTACAGGATAATTTAATTTGTAAAAATTTTGTCAAATTGGATAGAGCATACGACCTAAGTTTCAGTGATCCAGAGGAAAGGTGATTTCTATTCATTATATATGATTTTTTTACCCTCTAAAGTTTTACAGACTTGCAGATTTTTACCTCTTCCTTTCTTGCATGACAGGAGACTATAAATTCATGCAGGGCACTTCTGTATTTAAGGAGTTTTAGATTAAATATTTAACTAAGTACTAGTTACTGAGCAGCAAGAAACACATAAAAACCTTACAGATTTTAATGTGTGCCAAACGTGGCATATGGTATGTAATGAAATAAAATAGTTGCTTAACATTTACAGGTTTTTTGACACTTAAAATTTTATTACTCTACAGATTCTTTTTATAATTTTTTTTTTTTTTTTTTTTACCTTGAGGGTGGAGAATTCGGTCAAATCCAGCTTTCAACTATCTTAGGCTTCACTGGAAAGGTTCTTGATCCCTTTGAACTGCACTGGTAAAAACTCAGGTGATGCCTATATTTATGATCTAATCTTTCAGATATTGAAATTGTGAGCAGAACAGAGAAACAAGGGACTTCAGTTAAAAGAGACTGGAAGGAGAAGGTGAATTTCTAGCCTCAGTGTTTGTGGCTATGCTGCTTTGTGCTGCTGGTTTCCAGAAGAGTCCCTGGCGTGACTTTGTCCTGGGGCAATTCCTCCTCTATCCCAGCACTCCTGTGCAGGGCTCGGGAAAGGGCATGGAGATAGTCCCAGTAGGCAATTGCAATGCAGTGGTGTAGAGAAGAGCCCCAAGCATTTTTTTATTTACTAGTACAGTCCAAGCTGTTGAAGTCAGTGATTAAGTTCCCACTAAATTCAAGGTAGTCAGGATTTATCCAGAATTTTTTGTTGTTAGGGAGCAAATCTAGGCAATAGATCTCACTGGTCTTCATAAATCATCACCTCTTCAACTGCTCTGTGTAAACTACAGTTTCATTGTATCTACTTTCTTACGGCCCACAGAAAGACATTAGAAATCATGCTTTATTTACTGTCCCGGAGCTTGTGAAACCTCAATGAAAAAAAATCGTTGTTTTAAGCCCTTAAAAACATGTTGAATTGTTGTTTGAAGTTTTGTGTTGCTTTGTTTTGTTTTTAAAGGAAGTGCTGTATCTCAGAATAGCATTATTTTTAATGACATATCAGGAATCATATTTTGAAATGTTTGTCAGCGTTTTAAAATGTGCTATTGAAACCTATTAAGCTGTCAAAAGTATGATGAATATGTTAAGAAGTAACATGATCTTGTTGTAAATCACTGCTTCAGAGTAACAGATCTCAAAGCCAGGAGAAGAAGGAAGAAAAACAATTGTTTGCTAATGTTTTGCTCTGACATTTTGTCCTGTCTGTCTTCACAGTCCACCGAATCTCACTGCTCTTAGAGGCATTTAAATGCTTTACAGGCAGTGTAATCTGACCAAGGAAGCTGGACTCAGAAGCAAGTGGGAATGGGAAGAATGGAGAAAGTACATCCAATGTAGCACTTTTGGTTTTCCGGCATTTTCAACCAAGAGTCAACATTTTCTATAGGAAGCAGTGTGGTTCAAAAAAGAGTTATTCCATCAGAAAACAGTGTGTTCTTAATAGTTTTGCCTGAAGACTTTCAGTAAACTCTGACATTAAGATAAATGATACCAGGAAGGATGAACTTGTATCAGATTAAAGCTTTCGTCTTCAAATATACAGAGGTACTTGTTGCTGGAAGAGACACAGGAGTATATTCTGTGATTACAAACAGGATTAGAACTGAGTATTTGTTTGAATTAGGAAAAAGGACATTCAGGTTTAATTTTGCTAGGAGTGAAATTGCTTGTCACATATATTAAGGTAGAATATGGAGTCATATTTATGTATGATGCTGGTATCAATCAAATGACCTTCCATTTGCTCATGCATTCCCAATGAAAAACAACAACTAACATCTGGAACAGTTTTCAAACCATTTGATGTAACCATTTTACTAAGGAAAACTGGCTGAATAAAATAATTATTCAATCAATTGAAATTGGAGTTTATTTGTAACATCTGACTCTTGTATTTCTGGCTTAGCTGAAAGTAATTCTGTGATCCGTGCTACCTAATGATTTTCAGTGGGTGACATAAACACAAAACATATTTGTAAGCTGCACAACCTTTTCTGTTTTGCATATGTAAATAGTATTTCTGCTAACAGATTTACTGAAGATTAGATCACTTTCTAAGTGTCTCTCTCCAGACAGTTTTGTATGGAGTTAGCACTGTTGGCAATTATGGCAGCACCTAGACTGAGTGGATTTTGGCATGGACCATGACTTTGTCCCAGCTAACGGTCAAAGCTTGACTTGGGTGGTCACTGGAGAGTACTTCTATCCAGAATACCTGGGTTTTATTTCTCCAGAAAGCCTGGAGGGTGCTAGTGCATGGCAGGGTCTCACCAAGAACTCAGAACCCTGGAAGACCCCCCCCATCCAATAATTTAGATGTAGACACCACCATCCTGAATTCTAAATTCTATTAATTTGAAGGGCAAATGTTAAACAGAGGCATGAAATATTAAGTCCTTTGGACGCTGGAGTAACAGGCAGCAGGTAAGAATCAAAAGGGAAGAAGTAAGTGTGAAGCAGGAAAAAAGTTCCATTTAGAATTAATTTTTTTCATTTACTGCTCCTACTGTCTAAATTACCTTGTGCAACTTCATTCAAAAGATAGAAAAATAATAATCCTGAACTATTTCATGTGAAGAGTCTTCAAATTATTGCTTGAGACTTCCTCAGAGGGACCTCCCAGAGATTCATGGAAATTACAAATGCTACCAGTTCCCTCCTCCAGCCAACCCATTCATCACGTACTCAGCCAAGTACATCAGGGTAATTTGGGGTCTTGGCTACATACAGGATAATGGACTTGGATGCTTCATAAAAATGAGTCATTTTTTCCCCCACTGACTATGTGACTGCCTCAAAAAGCCCTGATCATGGTCACTTAAGTCTGCAAAGTATCTGGAGTGCTTGAATGCCTATTTACTTTTAAAACACTGGGCAAATATCATGAAACCAAATGGAAAGATTTTGAAAATTGAGTACAGAATGGACCTATTCTAAGACCAGTGCCCAATGAGATAAAGTTTAGAAAAAGGAGAACCAAATGAATTACAGTTTTCCTAATCTATCATGCCTCATAAAATTAATTCAATATTTCATCTAATCACCATAAATATATTCTTTTTATTTTCTGACTTTTAAACATTAGAAACAAACATCTAAATTGTCAAACCACTAGTAAAATATTTGACACTAGTAACATATTTGACACTGCTGCTCCTTATATGAAGTTCATTCTTCACACCTACTCCATTAGCAAAACAAAACAACATGCAGTGGTCTCCTTGGAAAAAATAACTATCAATACGTGACTATGTTAGTATATCCTTTCCTTAATTTAAAACATTTTATATGTTTTTGATCAACCTGTATTTCTCAAAACTTTTAATGAGGGCATGACTACCTAGTATGGTTTACTAAATAAGTATTTCACTGACATTATGCATTATGTGCATACATATCTTTTTTCTTTTGATACTCACAGCATTTTTATGGTATTACCATTGTAGAAAAGTACCAGCTATGAAACTAGGTAAACCACTCCTGTTTTTCATTTTGGCTTTTGTATTCTTTTCTGTGTTTCTAATATAATCCAAAGATAGATGAGATATATGTGGGTTTGGATGTCTCTATATAAAATCTAGTGCTATGTGAAATCACTAGATTAACAGGTATTCTAGTAGATGCAGCATCAGACAAAAATCCTCAAATTTTCCTATAGATATGTCTGTTTCCATGGGCTGTCAGAACACATGAGAAAGCTTGTTTATGTGCACTGAAGACAAAAAAGTAGGAAACTAAGCCTAAAATTGAGCTTATGGCAGTGCTAGGATCTTTCTACCTGAAGTTTGAAGCATGAGCTTCAGGTATGTGCAGTAAGCATTATGGATCTTATCTTCATATATTTTGGTATGACTCTCACAGACCTCTGTATGAAAGAAAGAGAAGAGGTACAACGGGCAGCTGTGCCAAGAAAAGTGAATGAGCAGAAAAAGCACGTCACTAAGCAATGTATTAAATCAGTGCTGGCAGTCTGTAGGCCAATTTAGTGTTGAACTCTAACTACAGGTTTTCCAAACTGACTTTTACAGGAGCTAATACAGGCCTTTAGCCTACCTGATCTGCAGCTGGTCTTTGTGAATACATTCCTCCTTATTCATTAAAATTATGCATTTCCCAGCTCATCTTGCAGCTTTATCGGCTCATTGGCTCTAGCCACTGGAGTGCATTTGTGGCCATCTCCAGTGGACTTCTCTCTGCTTCTGAAGTAGATATATTACATTTGCTGATGAGGTGTGTCTGAAGCCTGCAACTTTCTTGCGACTCTTGGCAAAAGTGCTAGTGTTCAAACATTATAAATCTGTGTGCTAGACTTAACAGTACAGAACATTCAAAAATGATCACAAAAACGTGGGCCAACTTCAGCTATGGTTTTGATTAAAAGTTTGATAGAAACCTCAGAGAAATGACAACATGCTTCCATAGATAAGCTCTGCAACATTTATATTCCACTTCACTGCACTGGGTTGATTCAGAGTGTATTTGCTTTTCCTGGCCACAGTTTAAGTGTCCAACAAAGTAACGTTCTGTTATTAAGTGCTGACTCTTTTCCCTAGATTAATGGTTTGGGTTGTCCAGAGAGATGAAGCCTTTTGAAGAGGATGAAATATACTAAACTGAGTAACATCACAGATACTGGGCTTTTGCCCTCTTATGGTGTAAAGAATGCCAAAAAGAAAGCATTTTTCAAATCAGTGGCCTAAGATTAGTTCATTTTTTGTGCAATATCTTATGACCCTTCAGGAAAAATTACAGCATTTTTCGTAATGAAGATTGTTAAAATGTGCCCTTTATAAATGCCCATGAATTAGACCTGACACTGTAACTTGACCCAGTAATGAAAATTAAAGGCTAGCATGAACTGTTCTGCAATGACAAAAAGCTGCACAAATTCAATTTTCCTTACCCTATTATTTAGCAAATTTTGTGATTTCTAAATGAATAAATAATTTTATGTATTCATTCTGCTCTGTTTAACTGATCACATCTTATTGACAAACTATGAATCAAATGTGCAAGGCCTAGCTATATATCTGCATCCCCACTGTAGCAGGATTCTGAGCAGTTTGTTGCATATTAAACAGCTTGAGAGCAGACTTCTTAACCACCCAATTTCTACATGACTATCTTAGTGTCATCAGAACATAACAGAAATGGGAGAATAGCAACACTATACCCAAGAGTGCTTGCTGCATGCTCCTTGCATATTTATTTATCGTTTACCCATCTGAAATCACAATAGAGCCAATACTCCCAACTGCACATTTTAGCCAGACATTGGTCATTATGCTTTTCTTTCTCTCTTTAACAAGAAGAACTGCGTAGAAATATAAAACAGACACTAGCTGCAAGAATACTGGCAGAGCAGCAAATATGACTCCATATTTGGAAAAAAACTCTCAAGGAAAAATACATGTTGGCAATCCTCTTTGATCTACATTTTAAGTGTGGGCTTGAGGATACACAACCGTCATGCAGGAATGTTCCCAGAAATAAAACACAGTAGGTCATGTCTTATTCCCTCTTTCAATATTCTGGTAAAATACTGGACATTTCTGGAAGACGCAACAAATGCATCACAAAAAAAGCTACAAAACCAAGGACAAATATTTCAGGTAACATCATATCTGCAAACCAAGAGTATTAGGAAGAAAGTAACTGCAGTTTTTGCATGAGGTACCCCACGAGGAAGACTTCAGCACCCACCCACTACTTAGAAGACCAAATAGTCACAGGCTGATACTGAAGAGTTGCATGAGAACATCCTACACAGAGAAACCAGCATACATTACATCCTGTATCACTGCCATAGCAGCTTGGTTACAGCAGAAAGAGCACTTGCAACCAGCTATATATACACCATTCAGCAGGGCAGGTGCTTGGTACAGCACGTATCTCACAGTCCAAACTATTGAAAAAAATACCTCTCCCCCTTCCACCTTGCCTCCTACCTGATCTTGACATCCATCCTAGCCCTTAGTAACAGAAAATATCACCTCTCCCAGTGTCACACTGCAGTCTTATGTCCCAAGGATTTGGGACTGACAGCCTGTCTCACTGAATTAAACAACAAAATATCCTATTATTTCAATAAAACTGGAATTTTTCTCCTTGAAGTATATGCTCAATTAAATATAAATCTCTACTCACTTCCAGGTAACCAATCTACCAACCTGTCAGGATCTTTCCTGACACATCTTTCCAGCAGAGAAGAAGTGTCACTGTCCCATTTCACCTGTGCCTGCTGGGTCCTGAATGGCAGAAGTGTGTCTGTGGGAAGGCTAACTGCAATCACCCACTCACTCTTACTGTACCTATAGAATTCAGCACTGTGTTCACTCATTTGCAGAACATGATCCTGTCCACTCTCTTTTAACATTTCAGCTGGAGCCACAGCTCTGCAGAAATGGATAGTTTGGGCATGCTGATGGAGTTTGCACTCAGAGCTAGCAAAGGGATGAATATTTGACTCATTTGCTCCTAGCTCATGAGCTGTCAAAGTAAGATGAAAGAGGTGCTATCACCAGCAAGTAGTAGTTATAAGAAGAAACCATCACACAAATAAATCCACAGATGAGTAGGAGCACCACTAGTGTACATTGCAAGTTGAATTTCCAAGTCAGAAGAACCCTCCAGGGGTGACTGTGAGAGGCTAGAGAGCCCAGAGACCCAGAGCAAACATCTTGTGTATGTACACCAGCACTGCTTCAGCACTGGGACTATATGGCAATGAACTTCCTTCAGGGTGGGAGGAGGACCTGACAGAAATCTGTAACCAAAGCCAGCCCCATCTCTTTGTCTCCTTTTTTGCTGTTGTGTCTTGTGAGCCAGGATGTAAGGATGAAGAGTTGAAAACTGCTATATCTAAGAGGAAAGAGGCTGCACAACAAGAGGCAGTGTTTCTCCACTCTCTTTTGTTAACACAGTGCTTGTTTAAACTGTTCTTCCCTCTTCATCCTTTGCTTCAGCACTCCAGACTAAGGAAGGAGGTTAGCCCAGCCCTCAGACCCTTGCCAAGCTGTTTCCCTACATAATTTATTCTACTTTGGATCCACTCACTACACATATTTAAGCTGTTTGAAGGCCAAAATATTTGTTTCTCAGCAGACATCAGTTCTGCCAGGTTACCTTTCCCCTGGGGGTTTGAATTCATCAAATACAGGCCTGCTGAGGTACACTCTACCCATACAGAAGGGATCCATGTTTCTACTGCAAGTTAAAGCCAGAGCCATTCACATCAGCTCTAAGTCCTGTCCTTTTGGCACAGTGTCCCTCTCAGAACATGCAGGCACCAAGTGTATTGTCCATCTTTGCACAACACTTCCATGCAGAGGGGATCCCACAATTATATTTATATGTTCCCTGCTTTGTCACTCTACAGAGAAAAATACCCTAGTCCAGAAAACAAAATTCACATGGATGCTGGTGCAAAAATTATGCATACTTTGGGGGGGCATCAAATAGAGAAGTCTGATACCCTGCCATTTCTGAAAGCTCTCCTCTGAGCAGCATATTCTCAGAGACCTGGCACCATGTGAGTCTCAAGGATGGCAAATATTGGGCTCCAATTCCTCATGCCCTATTATACCATATTTCCATCCAGATGACAGGGGACTTGTGTGGTCGGGTTTCTAATCCCTAATCAAATCTCATTATTTTTGTCTGAGCCATATCATAACATTTTGTGCTACAAAAAGCACTCTTCTCAGTAACAGTAAATTTACTTCAGACACATTTTTGGGGCCCCAAACTGGCCAAAGAATAGCTCTACAGTTGCAACAAGTGGGGTTGCTTCTGTGGAAAGGTTTAACAAGGTGGATTGAAAATATTATTGGAGAATGTGGGCTGTAATGATTTTTACCTGGTGGGGAGTTATTCATCTGAATGTTGTTTTATCATTTCAAATGTTACTTGTGGGAAGGGAATGTCACAGCTCTCCAAGAGCTACATTATGTCAGCTGCCATGCTCTATAAACAGATTACACACACCTTGTATAAACAAACTGTGGTTAGCTAATTATCCTGCACAAAAATACACATGCAGAGAAGAAAATTCATTTTAGAATGATTAATAATATAAATTTTAGTTTCAGCGACATATTTTCTGTATCCCCATGTGTAGCTGCAGCTTAATAAAACTCCCTATAAGATTACCACCATTTAGTTGGTTTCACAAGTTCAGATTGTTATACAGAATCATGCCATGTTGTGAATTCAGTGCTAACCACATTGCAAACTATGACCTAACTTGGCAGAGAGGATGTATATACTGTAAATAGATACTATGACAGGTGTATCAGCTAGTGCCAACAATCAACTTTTAAAAGGTATATAGTATCAAATGGCTAGAGCCATAAATAAGCTGAAAAAAACTGTATATGGTTTATTAAAATATTCAGGATTTTTTTTTTATTCAGACAGTCATTTCTAATTACTCATCAGGTAATAAATTAGAAGTAAAATGTCAAGTCAGGTCAATAAATTTTACTCCTTTTTTTCCAGAACTAATATATTGTGCATAGTAATAGAATTTTGTACGGGGAAAAATATATATATATATATTTAAGAGCACTATTACTTTTTGCCAAATAAGAAAGTTCAGTAACAAGCAACACACCTTTGTCTTGTTTGTGTCTTCCTTTTATGAAAACCTTAAGCTTGCAAAATCTGTTATGACAGCATGAAGCCAATATCACACAAAAGACATCCAAGAAAGATGGTAGAATTTTCTCTGAAACTGGGTTCAAAGCATGCAAAACACTTCCAAATTTGGAAAGACCAAGATTCCCACAGATTCCAGATCTCTGGAAGAGATGAAGAGATTAGCTAGCAAAGCTAATGATTTTAAATCATACTTCCCAATGCTAACACACAACATTAAACACAGCAAACAACTTAACTGATGTTGATATAGCCCAGGAATGGTTCCCATATGTGGTTCCTGACTATGTGTATACTGGGTAGTATATTTATTTCAGTGATAAATGAAACCTTAATTCAGCAACCCAGTGGTTTACCAATAAGGCATGTGGGGATACCCAGCTTTTAAGAAAAACATTTTTAGTGGTATTCATAGCCACATTACAAAACCCTGCAGACAGAAAGTCCCTCGCGAATTTCCATTGGAATTCTCGCCTAATATGGAACTCATGGGGCAGAATAAGGATTTGATTTTGTGACGTCTGAGGCAAAGAACCAGTTATGAACTGCTGGAAGTTTCACAAGTACAGAATTGACATCCTCAGTGTGTTCTTCAATATGTGAACTGTACATGCTGGCAGAGAATCCAACAACTTACTGTAATGTCTTGTGGTAAAGTTAATTGTAACAAGAATATTGTCAAAAAAGCACACTAAGATCTCATTTTATACAAGTTACAGTTACTAAACAATGGTCCATTCCTCCTTCTACCTCAACTCCCATGACAGCATTATGCAGGAAAACTGAAGCCTTAAATATAATCAAGAGGTTGTGTTGATGTTCTCAGTTCTAAGCGCTTCTTTTATGATGTTATACAAGAAAGTATTTACAAATATATATAAAAATAGATATAAAATAGGGATATTAGAACATTTCTTTTGATTTCCACATTCAAACATAATTCAGCAAACTTCTTGAAAAATAAGAGGAACTCAGAAAAGAAAATACAATACAAAAGAATTTAAGATTGCAATAATTCAGAGAACTCAATGATGAGACTGTCCACATAGCAGTGAGCTAGTATCATTTTGCAAATACATTCAAGAAACTGTGACATTAAACACTGTAACATACTATTTTCAGTTAAATTTTCCAATTGACTGAGCAGAGTAGGCCATTGCCCAGGACTGATATGGAATCAGGTACCTATTGATTGCAAGACCTCTGCTTGCTGCAGAAGCTGAAAGAAACTCAAGGAACTATGTATTCAGCCTGTAGCCAAGACCCTAGCTGTTGTTCAGCAAGGTGTGTTACATTGATTTTGACTATTCTCATGGTGAAAGCTGCTTGTCTCTTTGTGTTCATGTCTGGAACTGGGTACCCAAAATGAATGGGCTACTTAAAAAAAAAAATCCACCACAGTATGTTAAAAGTTTGGATTCATATTTCCTAGAAAATCTTGATGAGTTCTTTAGCTCACAGAAATGGAAAAAAATATTTTTAAGTGCTTTAAAAAGAAAACTCAAAGTGATGAGTCTTACAGAAAACCCCATGAGGTGAGTAGTGTGGGTTTTACAGCAAGGTAGTACATATCAATGCTACTGGAAACACAAAAGAAAGTAAAAATCAAGCAGTTGCTTGTTGGTCAAGTATACCCTACACTGAATGAGGCAGTGATCTTGCAGGAAAGAAGCACATGATCACAGAAGTTACAGATCATCTAAAAGCTAATTGCTGGAAAATTAAATTAACTTTGGAAAGCAAACAACACCTTTACTTCTGGTATTTTCTAGCTTACAGCTGCAGGAGTTTGCACCCAAAGGTAGTTTTATGTATGTGATTTACTTTTTTGGGGTGAGACAGGGGCTGCTAAATCTACCAAAAAAAAAAATCTTTCCTGTATATTCTTAAAAAGTGTGTTATCTAGATATGAACTCCTCAGCCAACAGCATGGACTGTCTGAGCTGCAGCTGGTAAGTGTAGTGGATTCTCACTTGTTATGTACAGCAGAAAAAGGGGACAAAATCTGATGGCTGGTTGGGAAACAGCTGAGGTGTCCTGTTTTCAGCGGAGAAACAGGGAGAGGGAGGTACTTCCCAGCACCTCAACAAGTTCCATAGATGAAACAAGACTTTTTTTTTCCTGCTACATGGAATATGGATTTATCTTCTATTCCTACCAGATATTAATTCTCCTGTCTCACCAAAGACTTACAGGGGCAGCTCAAATGGTTTCCCAAGAGGAAACACACAAACACACAATAAAATTGTGCTATCTCATCCATAGCAGTTTATATAATAATGTGAGTCTGGGGTCCAACCCTGGCTGTAATGGAGATCCTAGCTTCTGTTTTCCCTTCCCCCTGGTTGTGGACCCTGCAATAATTCCAGGCAGCAGCCACAAGGCTCCCATGCTAGTTATTCCTGTCAGCTGTTCCCCAGTCCCTCCTGCCTGGCAGCAAGGTTAACGTGATGTGTGCAGAACTGAAAGCTCCTGAAGCAGTCTTCTGTCTCACTGGAGAGGTTCAAAAGAGGGTCAGCATTTACCCCAGCAAGACAGAAGATTGTGACCTGCTCAGCTGGGGAGACAGAAAGGCAGGGAGGGGAAGTTCTGCTATGGGAGAATTTGGACTCAGACACGCCTGACTCCCAAACACACTCCTCTCATCCCACTGTGTTTCTGCTTTTCATTTAGCATATTTTATGTACTAGGAGGGCATTCCAATTAAACTGTTTGAAGACGTTCTGATCATGCATTAACAGGCCAAGACAAGATGCCAGCTGCACCATGTAACATGTCACTTCTTTCTGGACTACAGGAAAAAAAAGGCTTGAAATGGCTTTCTGTGAAAGATTGATACTACCTTGTGTTATGTCAGCATGCTGCATGTTGGTCTTGTCCTGCAAACTTTTCTCACCTAATTACTGCATATGCACACAGTGATAATATTTAAGTTAAGTTTATCCGTTCATGTTTTTCAAGTTTAGAGCAGACTAGGACCTCCTGAATAACAGGTCTACACCTAATCAGGATACAATGTTCACATTTCTAAATGTTTTGCCTTACTAAAGAATGCTTTCTTTCTCCAGCTGTTAAAGTTCTACTGTACACATTTAGTGTGACTTGTAATGTTATCCAGAAGTTGTTTAAGGGTTAAACTACAACCCTTTCTTCTCCATAAAAACAAGGAAATATCTTAGCAACTGACAAAAATCTTCTTAGGAATTGTTATGTTCAGCAGCAACAGCTGAAAGCATTTAGTTTATGAGCCAGTATTCATCTTCAAAGACTCCATTCTGCCCAGAAAATAAAGAACAAGAGATCAATTAAGATCTCGTCCAGCATGCTAGTAACAGTGGGAAACATACCTCACACAAGTCATTGAATCTTGGAATACATCCTAAGAAAACCAAAGTCTGATTTTCACTTTCTTACTTTTCATAAGCTGTACAGATGCTGCTTCAGAGTGAGATGACCAGTTTGGGGAAATGTGAACAAAGAGAACCTTAGGGAGCTCAATTCCAAAAAAGTAACTCATGTGCAAGGTAGCAGGTTCGACGTTATTTAGCACACATTATTATCCAGGTAATAGCTCACCTGTCTTTTTATTTAGTGTGATGTCATCCCCATGTAAAATCTGTAGTGTATGGAGCAGGAAAACTACATGTGGTACATTGCCCTATGTAATCCTCAAAGCAACTCCATGGAACTGTCATTTTGATATTAAACATGGACTTAATTATAAGATTATGAGATTTCATAGCAAGGGTTATGAAACTACTGTTTATTCATCTGAAAATGCTTAATTAGGTTTATTTATAACAGGTTTTCATATTTTGTTTAGAATATTCCACTGTGTTCCATGAAGAAATACAGTTCCCTTAGACACAGACCTAAGAAAAACTCTGGGAGCTGTGCTTGAATTTTCCTGAAGATGAAAGTTTCTCAGATCTCAAGCCAGCTTGGCTCTCTGCAAAGGTACAGATGAAGACTAGAAAATGGTAAGAATTTCCTCTAGCTTCTAAAAAGAGAGTTGGTGCAAGCTCCTCACTAATTTTAATCGTAGCCAGGAGCTGGTTTTCTTCATGGAGAGTAATAGGAACAACTTTTCATCTCACTAGTTTTCTACATCAAATTCAGAACATTTGCAAAGGTGAATTGTATTTTTGGGGGGTCCTTTTTATGGCCACTGTAAATTCTTTGCTCCAAGGTCTTGAGACCAAAAGGACTGATGTAAGAAAATGTATAGCTTGTAACAGCAGTCCTTATAAATCTCAGCCCCACACAAAAGAGCAGAAAAAATAAAGAGGCAGAGAACAGACTTTAACACCAAGGAAATAAAAGAAAATTTATTTAGAAGAGACTCACTACCAGACTGGTTTGACTTGAATGACGTTTGTAATCTGTAAAGAGTCTGTGTTATGTGAGGTGAATGCAGAGTAATATTCCTCAAGAGAAAGAGAACACTTTGAAAGACTTTCTTGTGATTCTAAAACTAACACTTACTTGTGGAGTAAGGCTTACAGCACCGAATTGCAAGTGCAAAAATACCTACAAGGGATCAAGGTAAACAGCCCAGTAGAGTACAGGTCACTAACATGCATGTCAAGTAAATTATGGTTGTTTGCAGATAATTTTAAAGTAGTAAATAAGTGAACATTTGCCCTGTCTGATTCTCTGTGAAAGCACTCACATGCTTTTGTTTAACAAGGCTAAGGCAAAAAAGGGAAAAGTGGCTGGACAAGACATTTTCAGTCTTAGTATACTCAGAGGGTTCCATCAACTCAAAATATAGTTCCAGCTACAACAGTAATCTTATTTTGAATCTAGCCTCTGATTTTTCTTTTACAGCAATGATTCAGATACAATATAGTTAGTAAGAAGCATAAATGTCTCTATACCATTTTCAAGTGTGTTCTTCAATAGACTTTAGGAGAGAGATATCCACAGATGTATACTTGAAACATTTTGATATTTGCAGTTCTTACACTGCAAGTCAGATCTTTTGCAGTAATTCAGACAAACTGAAGCAACATCTCAGCATATCCTCTTATGGAAAAATGTTATGAACTCATTTTGAAGGAAAAATATTATATAATTGAGCAAATGTTTGAACTACATTAGTAAACAGAAAGTTAACTCCAGACCCACAGATTTTGCAAGTGCACTTGCAGCTCAGTTCAGTCTTAGAAATTAGGAAAATTATTAACTGCTTCCGCCTGAACTTGGAAAACAAGGCCACCTCCAAAAGAACCTTTTACAATGAAACTGTTGGAAGAAGTGATATCCATAATTCTCACATCAGCAATTCTTTTGTAAGAAATCACAAATGTCTTATTTCTCTGTTCAAGTGCACACAAAATCATATTTCTGCTTTGCTGTGAACATGTTTACACAACGTCATGGAGGTGTAGGGGAATTGCAGTCCCATCCAGTGCAGCTGTGTTATAGTCATGCCTTTTCTTTCCAGTAGCATGATTCATCTCATTTAAGATACGGAAATGCACACAAAAACTACAAGTATTTGTGTGCTACATTTCAGCATCCTGTCTAAACACTACAGGAAAAATGTCTGTGTCATTTACAAAGCATTCAATTTTCCGACCCATTATAAATTTTCCAATCGTAACTTTATTAAATACAAACAAGTCACAAATAATTCTTTCCCTGATTCTACAACCTGTTTTCTTCTCCCAAAAAGCAGTATGGTAGGAAAGCCTACTCAAACACAGCTTCAAAAGCCACCAGGCTTTTCAGCCTGCAGGATGAGTTGATGCTGCTGGGAGGATAGAGATCATTCTTACTCTAAATTGTAGACAAAGGTACAATACCTTGAAAAGGGCCAGCTGTTAATATTTGTAGCAGCTATTTGTATGGTATTTCAGTAGTACATGGTGGGGACAGACTGAAATTACTGACTGAAACAATTTAGTATATACATAATGAGAAACAGTGGTTGGATAATGGAAGACGGTAGTGCCAAGAATAAGCATTAAAACGTGCTAGCAACTTTTTATTGAATTAAAGCATGAGTTTCTAGGTACCAGTTACAGTGACAATTCAGTGCCTCTACTTTACACATTCTCTAAGACCTTTTTATCTCAAAGGTTCTGAGACTTAAATGTAAGTCAGATACAGAATAGTCTTACCTCTGGGGTGAAACTGAGCAGCTGTTTAACATCACATGCAAAAGCAGTTTAGGACAGAAATTGCTAATGTGGGAAAATATACCCAGATGTTGACTCCTTGTCATTTTTAAGATCACATCTTGCTTAGATATTCATGCTCAGAAGACTGAACTCTTTCATGCCTTTGAAAATTCTCTTTTCCCCTCAAATTCAAATATGAAAGGAAAAATTTTTTTTTTTAAATTTTTTTTTCCCCCCAAATTAAAAAATAAAAAGAAAAATTTTTTTTTTTTTTTTTTTTTTTTTAATACAGAAAAGTAAGACATACATATGTCTTTACTGACAGTTCTCAAAGTCCCTGATCTCATAGTTTTGCTTTCTTGGACTTCAGAACTGTTGTGACCCATGCATGAATAGCTGCATCTCAAAAAGCATTGGAAAAGGGGAGGAGAAAGGCCTTATTACCTTTACTTCCAGGCAAGAATAATGGAAAATCAGAGAGGGTCCCTCACAAAGATCACATAGACATCCATAAAGACAGACAGTGAATTATGACAACCACATTAAATGTTGTTTGAAGACCAGAAACTAATTTTCCAGGCCAAAGCAATGGCAAATCCTGAACTGTTATCTGCCTTAAGTCTTTTAAAATTTTAATTTTATGTTCTTTTATGCACATATCTATTTTTAAGTCACATAGACACATTTTTATATGGAACTCTAACATCCCTGCCCAGGACTAAAGTGTTTCAATAGAGGTCACAATTGTGTCGCTCACAGTTCAGAGCAACAAAATGCTCCCAAAGTCAAGCAAGTATTAAGTATTATGTAATTTTATTGGGGTGGTGACAATGGAGGATTTATTTCAATGTCTAATTTCAGCATCTATCTTTTCTCTTGTCCACAGGTAGCATTAGCAAGGCAAGGCCACATCCACTGATAATGACTCAAAGGTGTGGTCCCAGAACAGATGTTACAAGGGGATCTTCCATCTGGTGTAACTTTGGAATTTCCAGGCAGAGCACAAAAAAAAGGGACTGATCCCATGAGCTTAAGAAACAAATATTTATTGATGGTACTTACATGACAGAGTTTTTGGCTCAGTGCTGTGGAGTTCAGGGACTGAAACAAAACTGGAAGAAGTTCCCCACAAGGACTGCCAGAAGGACAGCTGCATAGGGAAAAAGAAAAAAGCAGCGACCTACACTTCATAGTGGAAATGGGTGGGGCTCAGTCCATAGACAAAGTACAGACACAAAATGAACTGAAAACCCTGCTGCCAAGTAACATAAAGTTTCGATGCAAAAGTGATTCTGAAGTTCTAAAGAAGGCGAAATTTCTAAGGAAAAAACTGTCTGCAGGAGCCAAAGGGGTATGATGTCCCTAACGACGTCCCTTGAAAATAAAGCATTTGTTTACGGTGATAGTTTAAATCAGATCCTTGGTGATGATATTTTAACTAAAGTTAACTAATACAGTTAACTACAGATACAGATCATATGGAAATCAAGGTAATCAAAGCTTTCAAGGCAAACAAGCATGTCTAGCCTTTCCTGTTCAGGCAGATGGAAATATGTTCAGCAATACAAGAAGTGACAAAACTCCTCTGAAGAATAATTTTTTTGGAGTCTCACCAATGATTTTATGTTCAACACAGATTACATTTGTTTATATTCAAGTAAATATATTTGTTTACATTTAAAATAACCCTACCCCAAAAAAAACAAAAACAAAAACAAAAACCCTTGACAAAAGCACAGAGCTAACTAAACAAAAGTGAAAAATAGCTAACAATACCAGAGCAAATTCTTCAGGTAGCCTGGGAGAGAACATGATGATCCAAAGAGTCTTATCTCTATTCTCCTTGCTAAACTAGTAGGAAGATTGAAAGGAAGGTAACAGGGTTAGAAGGAGGATATCAAATCTTCTTGCTTCATCACCTCTCCAGAAAAGAGCAAAGAAAATTGTTAAAGATTAGAAAACACAAAGACAGAAAAATAGTTTGCTGGGAAAGAGGGGAAAGATCATAGCATCCTTCAATTACATGAAAAGCTCTTGTCAAGAAGAAGAAAATCATCTGTTCTACTTGCTCATGGTAGAAAGAACAAGCAGTGACAGCATCAAAGGTTAAACATTAAGAAAGAGCTTTGGAATAGATTTTTCTGGGAAGGTCATGGAATTTCCATCACTGAAAAAGGTTAGACAAACATCTCTCAGGAAAAAAAAAAATATAGGTATAGCTGATCTTAGTTTAGAGACTTCATGACCTCTTGAGGTCTTTTCCAGGACTATTTTCTATGATTTGACAACTTAAGCAGTGATGACTAACTTTACAGACTCCTTTGAACTCTTTGGATGTCATTAAGATTGTCCAGACCCTTTATTCTAGCAATTACTCACTACATAGATAACAAAAGCAATATTTGCAGGAAAAGCTGACATATTTTATTTTTCCAGCTACATCAGGCTAAAAAGATACTATTTGGAGCATGTGTGCCTTTCTGAGTGGAGCAGACAGGAAAGCAGCTCATTTGCTTTGTTCAAAAGGACTTTTGGAGAAGAGCAGCTGTACTTTGCATTAGGTCTTAATATGAGGTCATGGTATGACATCATTCTCATGAAAAACAATAAAGCCCAATATGCTGAAGCACTATATCTAATACTCGAAACAAATTCTAATCTTGTTAACATCTTTACTATTTGTTAAAAATGTACATTTACCTCTAGAGTTGCCATATTTCATACTAGAGGGAAGATGTAAGGCTTCAAGGGACAAAGTTAGCTCATGTAAACTTAGCTCACATAATCAAAAAAATTACCATTTTTTCCCTGTAACATCAAAAGGGAATTAAAATGATGGCCAAATGGGGATAATGGAAAAAGCAAGTATCTCTAGCATGTGATCAAGGGCTCCAGTGACATGAAGAGATAAGCACCAGCCTAATCTAACATGATTCTTCTGCAGGACAACCTCTCGTATCTGCATTTGGTTGTGATAAATGCTCAAAAACAGAACAATAAAGTCTGACTAGCAAGAAAAATTCTTCCTTCCTGTCTAACCCCTCACATAAGACTGTCATGGATTTCATGGGAAGAGACAAAGACTGGGAAGATTTGCCCATTAAACCTGCTTTGACTTTCTCTGGAAAAAAGAGGTCATTACAGGAGTGTGCTATCCAGAAAAATTACTGGTAGGCAATTTTCACAGGTGATTATAAATACCCTTTCTGCTTATGAGAAGTATAACTTCAGTCATAAGACAGATGACAGTGTCATTGCATGGTACTCCCACTTCACTCAAAATAAAATTAGATGCCATCAACATAAGCTGCAACATGGAGCCTTCTTTACAATTCCTGTGCTTCCTTCATATTTTTCCTTATTAAATAGTCAGAACATTTCTTCAGCCTATTTCCGTACTTTCTATTTTCCTCAAAAATGACCAGTGAAAAAATTCAGGAGATGTTGCTAGAAACTTCATTCTACAAACTTTACACATCTATTGAAGATGATTTTCCCCCAGTTCTCCTAGAATAATCCCTCCAGATATTTTCTTTCTTTTGGGAAAACTTCTATTCTATTCTGTCCTATCCCATCCTAATCTGTTCCATTTCATTCCATAAAGTGCATATTATTTCCATGCTTTAGTCCAATATTGAAAAAGTTTCTTTCCCCCAATTTTGCACAGAATTTATCAGTTTTGGCATGTACATACCAGATAACCTCAGAAATAGAAGTATGATATGAGGCAATATTTATACTACCACACACTAATTACATGACATCATTGCAGGCCAGTCTATTAGATCAAACTTTGACTACCCTTTTTCCTCATTTGCAAATCCCATGAAAGAGGTGATATTGCCATTGAAATCCCTTTTATATGCAAATCAAAAAGTCTGTCTAAGACACAAACAAATATAATTTGAGTTGTTAGCTATAGCCTAGAGACTGTGCTTGCAACATTTGGACAAACAGAAGCAGAGACTTCTCCCTGGTGATCTCTTTTACATAGATCAAAGACTTTCCAGCCTTTTATGGGAGCCAGTTTAGGAATTAAAAGATGACTTGGCCTTATTCAAACATCAGACTTCCATAATACTTGGAATGGAATTAGAAAGCTTTAACAAAGACTGTGGTTTAGAATTTACACTTCTCCTTTAAACTTAGAGTCAAATCATATTTTCAGTGTGAACTATGTTAAATAAAACAGCCTCTCTGCCAGCTTATAAAAAATTGCAGACATCTTAGCTGTACGAAGTCTGTAGTGTGTTTTATCTGTTTGAAGCCCTCACATGCCGATAAATTGAGTTCAGCTCTTATTAAAATTAAACCAAATCACTTTATAGAACAGAAATTATGTCCTTAATTATTATGCAAATATTTTAATCTATTGCTTGTAAACATGTGAGTTCAACTGTAGCTTTGATAGAAAATAAACAAAGGAAAAAAATTCAAAATGACTGTGCATGTAAACAAAACTTCCAGCTGAGCAGGCATTCACTTTGGAAGGAAAGCTGAAAACCTC
Source organism: Cisticola juncidis (assembly GCA_013400215.1). Classification (NCBI taxonomy): domain Eukaryota; kingdom Metazoa; phylum Chordata; class Aves; order Passeriformes; family Cisticolidae; genus Cisticola; species Cisticola juncidis. The sequence continues at coordinate 860,651 of VXBR01003878.1, read as the reverse complement.
TCAGAAGGTGTTCCTGTGTAAAATGGCTGTGTTAGTGTGCTACAGCAGCAACTTGCTTTTTACAAATGTCTCAAAGACAGGAGTGGACTTTGCTGCTGCTTAAGCCACAGTAAACCCCAGCTCCAGCTCATCCTCCTGGGCACTTGCACGGCACAGACAGAAGTGGGATGTGCAGAGCAAGCCCTACAACACCAGCACAAAGCAGAGAGTGTCAGGAAGAGAATAATACTGCAGGACACAACTTGTCTCTAGCTCTGAACTTGGACTGACTATGCATGCTCTCAAATCAGAAAGGGACTTTCCAGTTTCTGAAAGCAGAACAGACATCTGAGCCTCTAGCACCCAATTAATTTTTGGTTATACTACTTAAACCAACATCTGCTTACCAGGCATGATTGACTGAGGGAAAAACCCCCACATGTTTCTTAATCATAACAGAAGTAAATATTGAAGTAAGGTGCCACTACATGGCAATATGTCACTACAGGAAAAGAATGCTCAATCTATTTTGTCCCAAAGTTTTGTTTGTAATATTTTTGTTTGTTTTTTTTTTCACTTTTCTTTCTTCCCTTTAATATCACATTAAAAGTAAATTAAATGCCTCAATTTATTCAGAGAAAAAGGGATAAGAGTGAAAGTTACCTTTGGCTAATTTGTTTACTGATCACATACAGTAAGATTTACATTTCTATAGTTTCCACATAATAGAGAGGAAGCGTTAATATTTTAACAGAGAGGAAATATATTAATATTGCAGCAGCATAAATCCTAGTGATTTCTGCTCATTTCCAATAATTTCCTGATTTTGAGAAAGAATTTCAACAAATAATGTCTGTTAATGTCCATACCTAGCCAAATATTACTGTACATTCTTAACTTTCTTTCACATTTCATCAAGTCTCAGTAAGTGCAATATATTTTTATCAGAAGGTTCTTATATAATATCCTTATATAATATACACAGCATATCTCATCCTACTAAACAAGCTTACAAGAGCTCAGAGAGAAGAGAGCAAGATAAAAGAACAGAAGAAAGAACAATATTCCTTTAATCTTCCGTGGACTCTCTGTAATGTCAGTTACCAGCAGATCTCCTTTCTCAAGCAACTGGCATGTGACTTGTTCTAAAGATAGATCAGCAGAACACCAAGCACAGGAGAGTGAAAAAGAAAAAAATAAACAAGGCAAAACTGGCATCAATGTCATAAGAAAGTATTCCCAAAGAAGCCAAAAACCTGGTGTATAAAACCTACAGGGACAATCATCCTTCTAGCCATCTGAAAATGAAACCACAGTATGTCCTTCCTTCCTAAAAAGCAAAATTCATGTAAAGGCAGATGTGCAGGGGCAAAGAAATCTTCCCTTCCCTGTGCAAACAAAAAGAATTTGCAGTCTCCACTACACAGGAATTTTTGTTCTGCATTTTTATCTGCTGCAAAACCCAAACACAATACTATATTACTAACCAGTAGTTCACAGAAGTAAGGTACCATTCTGCTGTTTGCCCCGTCCAAAATCAGCATTTCAGGAGGGGAAAACAAATAGTGTACATGACAGATAAACAAATTTGCCTTCACCCACTCAAAAATCAATGGTTGATTTATACACACAGTGTAAAACATCAACCCAAGAGTGTCTGAGACAAACCAGGCAGTTGAACTACCACAGACAAACAGAGCAAGAGCCATGGACTTGGCTCCTGCTCTTGTGCTCTAAAAAGTCCTCTGGAAAGTGAGCTCTATGAACCTTGGGGTTCTGGAGAGCAACTCCCTTTAACAGACTTTCTCACTTAGGAACTGGAAAATAGCAAACTCATACCTAAGTTCAGCTGGGAAACTTAGGTATGAGTTACTTAGGAAAACTTAGGAAAACAAAGCTAGAATGGATCTCAGAGAGTTATGTAGGCTGTTGTCAATTCCTGGGCAGGACACATTATGCCATAATTATGCCATTATGCCCATTGAGGCAAAAATCAGAGAATGCCTTCTCCTGTGGGGAACCACCCTCCAGGAAGAACAGGGGATGCTGCAATTTGCACCTTCAGCAGCGTTTGTGATCAGTGATATGGAGCTTCACAGGTTGAAATGTGCCATGGAGCAAGGGCTGAACACAACAACAGGCAGGAATTAACCTGAATTATAGGGAAATGCCCAGTTGTTAAGTCTGTTTTTATAATGTAGAATAACACCATTTGGTCTGCTGGAAGCAAAGGAGGCTAAATCACTGTCCAGCACTCCCTTTCCCACAAAAAGCTCTCACTTATTTTGCTGCTAATGACTATCTGTCCCTTCCCTGTTCTCTAAATGTTCTTTTGCAATGGTCCTTCCTGTGATTTATATGCATTAGAATTGCAAGCATGAATAAGAAGTACCTCACTTCTTTATCATGCCTTGTAAGTACAACACATTCAACCTAATAAATGTTCATTCTTCAATTTTTTTAATACTTTTATTGCCGATAATGGGAGTTTTTGTACTTATTTATTAAATTTGTCAAGTCCCTTCTTTAGGAATTGATTTTGAATTTATAATACATTTTGCTCTGGATTAATATTAATGTGTAATTCTAAGCCATTTTTGTCCTGCTTTACTCGATTAATTTAATGTCTTTTTAAAGATACAGTTCTATGTGACATCATTCCCCTGCCAGATTTATAACAGCCAATGAAGTCACCATTATAGCTTGTCATAATTTTCTTCTTTTACCAGTAGTCTAGTATGTCATTATTCCTACTTCTCAGTTATGAATTTAGCTTCTGGACAGGTAACCTTTACCTAGAATGCAATATTTAACTCACAATAATGGTAAGAAATACTTTACAGTTTCACTTTGATTAATAAGCCATATATCAGTATTAGCAAATTTCAGTATATTTTAGATGCAATAGAAATGAGAAACAGTATAAAATATATGGGTTATTGAACATGTTGCATGTGTTTCTGAAAGAATCATAGTTCTTTACAGCTTTTAAATCCTAGTTACAAAATCTTTTTATTTGTTCTGTTTGTACTTACTCATAACACAGAGATTTCCTTGTATAAGGACATGCATATGAAATTACACTCAGTATTAAATGAAAAATATCTATTGCATATTGTGTTTTCTTTTCCTTTTAGCCTTGTTAATGAGTGATTTAGTATGTTTGTGCTCCCTGTCCCAAGTTTAACATCACTAGTATAGAAAGTAGGTGTGAAATTAATACCTTTCTGTAAAAACATTAATTTTGGCAGTTCGAACACTTTCAGCTGTAAGCTGTAGCTTGGGCAGGCTGTACCTTCACATCTGCACACTGGCTGTTGGCTCAGTCACATTTTCTCCTTTGGTATCCCTCAGTTCCGGGATCCTTTGGGTGACAAGGAGGGACATGTGTCTCTTCTTTTGAAGCTTTGAGTACTTATTCTCACTTCCTAATGTTTAGACTTTGAGTGTTTGTGTGTGTGTGTGTTGAATGGTGCCATGTCTTTGATTACCGACAAAAGGTTCACCTCACAAAAAATATTAGACCAATAGTTGGCCATACCCATCACATAGGACCAGGTTTATACCCGGATTCTTTATTGTAACAAAAACAAACAACCCATATATCTGTCTAAAGAGTTAATTTACATGGATACATCTCAATTGGTGCTGAAATTAGCTTGAGTTTGGCAGTCATAACTTTAGTGCTCTGGGCTAATATGGCTGCAGGAGATAGATTTATGTAATCATACATGTATAACATTTTTGGAAATGAGGGAAAATAGCATATTGACAATCTAATTATATGAACAATATCCCTGTTCCAAACTTCAGACATGTTTAAGAAATAAATGGTTCTGTGTGGTCTTTCTTCCCTTTCCCTCCTCAACAATGATTCTGTTTCTCCAGGGTCAGAAAAAGAAAAATGCTGGAAACATGGTTATGAGGAGAAATAGTAAGTTGGAGAAATAGCAGAAAGGAGGAGGAATAATATGACAGATGAAGCAAACTGGGTACTAATCTTGAGAAAGGTTTCCCTGGATTTTACAACATGTATTATTATACTGTTGAGCATATTTTTCATTTATCAAACCTTCATTCTAAAAATTCACCCATCATCTCTACACATTTAACTTCTCTAAGTTCATTGCAGAGCTCAGTTTAGAAATATTGAAGTAGAGTTTACTCTTTTCACAGTATTAAAAGTATCTATGGGAGTAATTTTGCTCCAGGATCATAGTTTGATCCTTCTGTTTGCCACAGGGCAAACAGTTCCCCTGATAAATTTTTTAACTCTAAGTGTGAGGAAGAATGATTTTTACATTTAAACTCTCCATTCCAGGATTGAATTTACAAAGATCCACCATATGTAAGTTTTCCTTCTTACTTACCTTTCAAAGAAAAAAAAAAAAAAAAGGGCATGAAAAATAACTTAAAGGAACACAACCACTCCTAAAACAAAAGTTGTGTATCAGTCCCTGATTAAACAATATTTTCATTAAAGGATCAAATGTCTTATTCCTGACAACCAGAGATAATGAAAAAACACAAACATGTGCTTTGTCCTTGTTTCGGGGTCAGGAGATACAATCACTCACTTAAACTATTAAATGTAATGCATACAAGCATAGGGAGATGAAAAGTGCCAGTTTAAATTAGCTTGACCTGTAGTGTTGACTCCTGGACAGATGGCATAATATACCCTGACTTCATTGCTGAGGCATTAGAAGCACACAGCAAGAGCCCATTGTGATATTAAGAAAAAGCTCAGAAGAGAACTCAGACTGAGATCCAAAAACCTGCTGGCCCCCTGTGAGGCTCTTGGCTTCCTTTTGCCAGACCTATTACAATACAGAATGAAGTCTTCTCAGTCTTAGCTAAAGCAGTGCAGTGCTCCAGCAATGAACACACATTTTCTACTTTTCTGTCTAGAGTGTGTTTTAGGATGAGATTCAGAGTCCTAAAGACCAGGCTCACAAAGGGCAAACCAGTCAAAGTCAATGTATTCTTCCAAGGAGGAGGAAAAGCTAACTGTACCCAAAACTCACTGTCTGACAAAGCTGGCAATCCTTTTAAAGAGGAGTGTACAGGCATAAAAATTAGATAGATCTGTTAATCCACGTCTAGTATTTCTCATGACACAGCAAGAGTCATCTAAAGTCTTTCCCCCCATAAATCTCTGTACTGTTAACAGAAACTGAAGGTTCTTCCACACACTCAACAACCCACACAAAATTTTTTGTAGATTTCAGATTTAAGGAGAAACAAAGCACTTATCCAACTTCTCTTTTGCATTCATTCTCAAAATTGGGAGGGTTGTCTCTCAAGTAAATGTACAACTCACTGTCTAACCTCCTGAGAAACAGAAGCAGGGGTGTAAAGTGCAGAGCACTAACAAAATAGCCGGGTATATAAAAACAAAGAGATAAAGGCCAATGGCATCCCACCAAGTGAAAGGCAGTTAGGAAAGCTAAGTAATTAGCCATTTTTACAATTCATGGAAGTTGGCATCTTTAAAATGGTTGGCTCCAAATATCAGTGACACATCCATCTGTTTCTTCTCTAGCATAAGATTGCAGCTATGCATTTTGGGAACTTAGAATTTATGGGCTCTAAGTAGAAAGGACACATCACAATACTGTGATGTGCCCAGCATTCATCAAACAGGCTCACCCACAGCTCTAAAGGTCATATGGGTTTTGTTTTATCTGGTCCTTTATAAAACTAGAGAAAATAATATCCCTGAAATCTCCTCATGCTTCTCCCTCCTGCAAAGGCAGAAAGCATAACAAAGGGCAAAGAAAGTTAAGAAAAGAGATGATGACATTGGATGAACCTTGCATGGAAGGATTGTGTGGTGCTCTGTATGCCATGTTATTACTCTGAATAGAGCTGCCCAAGCTTCTCCTACTCTTCAGTAATTTTTACATACTGAGATAACCCTACAAGAAGCCAGATAGTGTTTTATTCCACAAAATGTACCAGATTCAAATTGTTCTTGCCAGTGACCACATTTTCCATCTTGCTTTGGGGCCATAGCGTAATCTAGTTCTTTCCCACACCCTCCAAAAACTTTATTATTTTACAACCATAAAGTTTTGGAAGCTCTCATTTTAAAGGAAGAAAATATTTTAAAAATAGGCAAAAATAGATAAAAATATTGTCACCTACAAGTCAGCTTAACATAAAACAACAGTCATTCAACCTCAAAGTCTGGCAGTAATCTGTGGCTCTCAATTCAGGGATCACTACATCTTGCAGCTTAAAAAAAGCATTTGCTTTTAAAATTGTGTTCCACCTTTGTTACATGGCTTGCAGAAAGGCTGCAAGAAATCAAGGGGTTTTTTTCAGCACGGACCATCTATTACAGTGTGAATGATTTCTCTAAAGTTTTAAGCACCTAACAAGAGAATGATTTGTGTTCCCAAGTCTGAGGTTTTTTCTAAATAGTCCAATAAAACATATTTAATCCTACAAATACTGCCCTACCTAAAATTAGGCACCTGAGTAAGAAGTTGGAATTTAGGTATTCTGGCACCTGCTTTGTTAATTTAAAGCACCCTCTTAAATTTAAACATATTTAAGCACCAACACCAAAAGTGTTAGGCAGTTTCCATTAATCTCTTTCAGAAAAAAAAAAAGAAAAAACAACACACATTTATCTCCCTGACCAAATTTAATCGTGCATATTAAAAATGTTGGCTTTTATGACTAATGGAAAGTTGAAATATTTCCTCACTGTATTATTTTAAAGGATTTGCAACACAGTGGAGTTTTCTGAGCAATCACAACACTGTGCACACACACCCTGCTTCTTATTTATACCCCAATAGCACTGAGGCAGTGGATAATGGCTCCACTGTTGCAGTTACTGTACAGACAAAACTGTTGCAGCAACCTTTGCCAAATGTACAGTTTGGGTTAAGGCCGAGCTGGAGGTGAAGGTCTAATCAGAGAGCACTCAGAGCAAGTGAGGGAATATTAAAAGCTCCCTTGCAGTTCAGAGCAAAGAGAGGCCTCTAAGTAGGGCAGATCTCCATTCCAGGCTGTCAGAAGGCTGAGTTGTAACATGAGCTGGGCTCCATTTGCTTTTCCATTTATATAAAAACCTTTTTGTTTCTTTTGTTATAAACTTAGACCTCCAGAATAAAGCCTGGAGGAAGGGGGGAGGGAGAGGAACACTTGCTGCCTGAAAGATGTAGTTTGTTGTTTGACCACTGTATGCAGCATACAGTTCCTAGCTAAATCCCCAGCGTGCAGGGGAGGTAGCAGCTCCTCTACACCAGATAAAATTCCTTTAAAAAATAAAGCTCTTGTCCATACCCAGGGACTCTGACCCAGTCCCTGTCCCCAAGGACTCAACATTGCAGAGGAAAGACTAAAGCACACCTGGAAAGAAGAGCAAGAAGAATGGTTTTCTTTTACAATACTCATAGAAGAGGACAGTCTTTAGGAGACATTTTAAGATGGGAAGACCTTGGCAAATCAAGACTTCAAAAGCCAATCATAGCAGAGAGGGAGAAATCAATAGGACAGGAATAGGGTTAGCATATTAAGAAAGCTCTGTATTTGACATTCCTGATGGCAAAGGCAGCAGACCTTTGAGAGGAGGAGATAAACCTGGGAGAGGCTATAGGAAGCTGTCTCCAGGGGCAGCTGTATCTATCGAGCATGCTTAGGGGAGGCAGATTGGTAATGAACAAGAACAATGTATTGATCATGCAAGGACAGCATATACTGACATGTGCTTCTAGGAGATTAAATCAAGGAGAATAATAAGAAGTAGGACCTTAGAAGAGTTAACATGGGAAGTGATGAGTGAAAGCAAAAATATAAATGTTCTACTTTTTTGCAAGAGAAGACATATTTACCTCTTAGTCATGCACAGAGGAAGCAACACAAGCTGTGTTGATGTATCGGTGAAGGAAACTATAAAGAAATTGAAAGGCTTTACTCAGCTGAGACTTATGAGTAGTATTAAACAACAGCAACTTTGCTTTTCATAAAATCAGTTTTCACCACTGCTTTTATGCAGAACCCTTATCACTGATCCCATTTTACAGAAGAGGGGAAAATGACACACAGCTCAGTGATATAAATCTCCTACGTCTGCTGAGTGTGGCAGCACAGCCAAGGACAGTGCTTGGAAAGCCCCACAGCGTTTCACTCGTGCAGCTGCATTCCTGCTGCAGCCAACACAGCCACAGCTGAAGAGAATGCAGGGGGAAAGCTCTTTTGCAATAGGCAGTGAGGGATACTTGAGAAAATGAACTTCCAGGTGAGACATCCCTCTATGAATTTCCATCAAGCAGGCTGAGTGTTTGTATAGTTCCTAGATACAACACAGGGACTAAAAAAAATTCCCTCTCCCTCCAAATGTAAACCCAAGTTTTGTTTCCTATGCCGTTACCCGCATTGGTTTATCTTAGGTCTTATTGTCAAGACAACAAAACCTGAAAAGAGAGAGCGTTGCAGTTAATTACCAATTATTAAACAATGAATCAGTGCTGTACATGGCTTACTGTGGTAAATTCAAATTTAAAGAAAGATGGATCTCAAAAAAGAGAAATTCGAGTTTGGAAAGCAGAAATTTGATCAACTTTTGGTAGTTTGTATGAGCTCTGTAACTTAAGATGCTGAATGAATTAGGCAAAGAATTGAAAAGGTAAATGGACAACAAATTTCAGAAATCTGTAAAGTGATAGGAAATTTAGTTTTGAGACTGTCATCAGATGTACTCTCTCATTAAAAATGACAGAGGAGAGCCCCTTCTGATTAATATTTCAATCACTATCTATATCATAGACCTGAAAGCTATATATTTAAGGAGAAGGATGAAACAAGTAATCAAGACATTTGAAGGTGGTAGGTACTTCAAGATTAAGTATACACATACGTCTACAAAATGGCAAGTAGCTTATTACTGCATATGCCAACAAATAACCTGCTCAGAAAGACATGAAAAGTACTGTAAACACATATGTACCTTGAGGAAGTTAGTGAAAATACAAAGGTGAACACAAAGGAAGAGCCCTGTTGTTCAGAACCAGAAAACTGCACAACATTACCATGCTCTATGAGCTCCCAGTGATTATGGAAGAAGTAAGGGCTGAATGCTCATAAAGCAAGGAACAATTTAATATGGACCATCACTTGGATGATAGCTCTGTCTTGCCTTGGCCCTTTTCAGCCTCCCTGCTTCCCCTACCAATGAGGCAAAAAGATCTAGAGTTGGGGGCTGAAATGCTTGGAGATGAAAGAATTACAATGGGAGAAACAGTCTTCTCTTTCTTTCCTCCTATGAATCCCACAGAGGCTCAGAAACCACATTTTATATCAGATTTTGAGGGCTGAGATCTCAGCCAGTGTTCTGTAAAACATGTTTTTTCATATTATACAACCAACAAACATTAACATTTTAGATTTAATTCTATTTTAAAAATAGCCAGCAGCTATTAAAGCCAACAGCATTAACATTTTAGATTTGATTCCATTAAAACAGGCTTGTTTTTTTTTTTTTTTTTTTTTTAATCATTCCAAAGTCTATAGTGGCAAGTTTGACATTTGGCCAAGTTTCAGCATGAAATTTTATGGCTGAGATAATACAAGCTTCTGTAAAATGAAGTAGCAAAATGCTTCCAGTTAGCTTTAACAATAAATGGAAAGGGGAAAGTTGCTTCTGAAATAAGGGGTTTTCCTCTACTTGTTACTAAAAAGTGCTGGAAGAGATTACTTTTTTATAGGTGCTATTTATCTACTGCTTCTCCTTGTTATTGATTTATGAACATATAAAGAACATGTAAAACATATCTAAGTAAAGTTTTCAACAGCACAGACACGCACAAAGTCTCAGAATCCACTACCATACTGCTTTTCAGCAGCATAATGCCATTCATTTAATTGACATATTCCTGAATCTTATTCCTGATTTATAAGCCACAGAGGTAGGTCAGAATCTGATCCACAGAGCAATAAGATCTTTCTCTGTAAAATTGGTTCTAAATGTTAAATAGTCAGTGCCGCAATGATCAAAAGATGCCACAACAGTAGCAGCATCTCTGTTATTCTGAAATTTTCTTGCTTGTAAACTTCACACAAAACCTCTTTTTGTTTGTTGATGTGAGCATTTTAACAGGAAACAGGAGTTCAGCCACTAAAAAGCACTTTTTTTCCAACACAAATTTCACCATTGTGCTGTGATTGACAGCCATCCCAATGTCTATAAACAACCTACAAGCCTCCCAAATTGACCATTCAGTTCCTGCGTCCAACATTTAAACACTGAGCGGTTTTTGCGCTCAATAAAATTCCTTTTCATTTCACCCTGGGTTGCCATGTCTCTTCAAACAGAGACAGAAAAGCAGTGCTCTGTGTCAGACAGATTTTAATTTTCAGTCCTCATCCATTCGTACAATGTAGACACAAGCAAACAAACCCTACCCAAAGCCTAGCAACCCACAGTTTAAACAGTCAATGCATATGAGCTACGGGATGAAGGCCTGGACCTGTTCACACATGAATAAAGAAGATTAAGATTTTCTTTCAAAGACATGAAGCCTTTTTGACAGCCTGTGTCAACAGCGCTGTCTGCCTCTCAATGTGAAACAGTCTTCTATCACAGGTTCCCACAGGGAGGTCTTGCTTATTAGCATGCTTTACACTTCCATTCCTTGTCAGTATTTAATTTAAGAATAAGGGTGCAAAGTTTTGCAAACTCTTACTTACCCACAATGAAAGGATAACTTACTGGAGACACTGAAAGGAAATACCAGCTAACACGAACACCTACAGGGTACACTTTTTAAAGAGGATAACCTAGGAAAAAAAAAAAAAAGAGAAAAGCAGTGGATACAGTTGTGTTCTGTATTTGTCATTGCAAGAATATACCAGTAAACTAGTTAATCGCAGAATGTCTCTTCCAGCAGGTTACTTTTGTAGAATTCTTGTCAGCCTACACTTTAAGTGTAAGGCACGTGCTGCTGTGCAGGGCAACACACCAACTAAAATTTTGGACATAACAAAAAATATCCATCAAAATAGCAGCAATAAGAGTGACCAGGTTTATATATAAGCACAAGATTGAAGGGGGTCTTCAAAGTCATCAAACTGAGTCCACTGCTATCGTAGGCAGCATGACATATAATCCCTCTCAAAAAGTGACCAAGCACTCTTCTAAAACAACACTGTGAACAACAAAAAGCCAAACCCATTGTTTTCATTCAAGAGAAAGATTAGTCCTAGCTGAAACAATTCAGATTCCATTTCTCTAAATGAATGACAGCACCAAGTCACCATTACAGATTGATGTTATCAAGTTGTTTAAAATCAAAATATTCTAAGACTCCAATCCAGCAAACACACTTAGGGAGCTGTTTAGATAAAGAAGTGAGTGGTCCTAGTTAAGGTAATTGCACCATGCAGATGTAGAGCACGTGTAGATTTCAGGATTGCAGTTTAAATTTCTGGAGCTAAAAATAATAAGAAAAAAACTGTACTTCCTGCAATATTGGCAAAACATTTTTTTTCAGGAACAAACAAAAACTGTTACTGCTGTATTTGGTCATTTCCTGGGTAAGACCACAGATTTGTCATCAGTTTGATCATCTAACTTAATATTAAAAATTTACATTGAAATTATCAGAGGAGAAAGATTTTCAGTATTGCAACAAGAAACAGATTGTGTCTCAGCAAAATAAGTGGGAAAAGCTCCAAATTTATCTTTATAAAAAAAACATGATTAATAAGGATGGTCCTGAAAGCCAAGTCATAATCCATATCACAGGAACCAAGATTTCAGGCACAAAAATTATAAAAATCTTTTTTTCCAAAATCACTAAGATTTTTCTTAAAGATTTTTCTTTTCAAAATAATTTCTGTCTACATGTTTTGGGATTTTTTTAATCAATTGTGCAGCTAAAAGAAAGGAAAATGAATGTTTCATGGTTCTAATGCAAAATTCAATATGAGATACAGAAAGAACTGAATGACCTTGTAACTAGAAATAAACAGCTGAGACAAGGAAGGATAACTAGGATTACAAGGATCAACATTTAATGCTTAAAAAAAATCTTCCTTTAAAGCTGTGTACTATACACAAAAATGATTCATAGTCTTTTACAAGTATCTGCTTAGCAGATGCTTTTAACAGTATTCCTGATTTTTTCCCCTCTGTGAAAATCACAAATGAGTGTGTGAAAGCTAATACAATTACATGAAAGATACACTCCCTTCTATCCTGGTTCAATACATATCAAAGAAATCATCCTGACTTTTAATTACTTATTTTTAAGACAGTACACTGTGAGTTCTACAATTGGATTCTAGCCAACATTTATTTCTGTCAAGCATGTGACTCAGTGCACTGCTGTTATAATTCATAACATATTATGTTCTCAATGATATGTATTTGTTTAAGAGAAATAATTGTCATCTCAAGTTTTAGTTTGCTAAAGTTAAATTTGTCTAGCCATCTAGAGGAAAATTGCATAGATCAAAACACAAAGAGAATAAGTAAAGAAGATGTACAAATACAATATGTACAGGACCCTGGATTTTATTCTCCCCAATGTCAGTTATTTATAAGTATTAATTTTAAGAAGGAACACTAGGTTCTAACAGCAGTTAGTGGCAGGCCTATAAATAATCCATCATTTCCACTATAAAAGCAAAAGAAACCACTTCAACAAATAAAATTGTTGATTTTTGTTTTCTGATCAGTTCTTTAAAGTTGTAAAAAACCCAATATGTTAATGTCTTTGCATCTTTTTCTTTATTTTTATTTCTCTGACAAATTAATTTTTTCACTGTCTCTCAGTGTCTCAAGATGTGGTCTTTTTGTTTGGTTTGGGTTTTTTCTTTTATTTGAGATAGATGCATTATTTGGAATAATACACACTTCTTATATTTCAATAGACAGTGCATACTATTTGAAAGAAACCCTTTTAAAGTAATTTCGAGACCCCTGCATAATTGAACTCACAGGCAAGGACTTATCAGAGTGCCACATTTGTTAAAAGAAGTTTCTATATCCTCTCTAGAATTGTTCAGTTTTGAAAAAATTCTCTAAAATTCAGTGATTTAAAATTTTTGCGTTAATTTTCATCCACAAACAATCTCCATGACAAAGTTGGTCAGTGGAGAAGCTCAGCAAAGCCTTGTTGAAGATGCCTTTCAGCATGGCTGCCATCTCCCCTTACTCTTTCCCAGCTGACCTCAGCGGGCTGTGATCTCGCAAGTGGTATTTGTGTCTCTTTGTTCCTAATGGGATTCCCTTGTCTCCATCTCCTCACCAGCTACGAGGTCATCCTTCTCCCTGGAGGCATTTGGCTTTACTGTCAGGGAGCACAATGGGAAATAGCCACCCTTCAAGCCACTGTCAGCAAGTTTCTCTGAAGCACAAGAACTGAGGGAACAGGGGTGGTGGTGCTGTTTCATAACTTTCAGTACAGCTGGCAGGAGTAAATAGGACCACATCTATTAAATATTCTCAGGAGTCCTCACGCACACTGGATCCACTTGATAACGTAGGGATGAAAGAGGAAGAAACTTAAGTGTGTGCCTGACAGAGAGAAGGGATAATTTAGGAATGTGTGCTAGGGGATGGGGATTTAGGAGAGACTGGGCAAAGGCTTGCAGAAGGGAGGAGAGAAAGTATGGGTGTTGCTTACCCATGAACATCTATTCCCACTCATTTATCTGGGTGATCTTTGAAGATACTGGTGTAACACAACAACAGAACTAGTGGCTCCAAAAGGCAAAAATTACCAAGATTTGTCTTTGACTGAAATATTCTGGAACCTTCAGCTATTTCAGACATCAAAGAGACATCCAGCACTGGGGCATGCAGCAGGAGTGCTCCAGCTAGCAAACTCAGAGGCAGAACCTTTGTACATTTGTGTCCTTACCATCAGTTTGCACAGACTGACAGGCCGTCCCACAGACACTGCATTTTGACAATCATAATTCATCTGCTACTTCATGGCATGTGTGGGACAAAATTACAGGGAAATGGATGTTCAAACTTAATCTTTCTTTAAATAACACTTTGTAAAGTGATTTGCTCACACTGCTCATGGGGTTTCTTCTTTTTACTTAATCCACATGTGATACACCCATTCTTGGTCAGAGAGGGAAAAGACATCTTCTGGTTTAGGTTTTGGGTTTTCTTATTGGTTTATCAAAATACTGAAATGTTTAATCTGCAAACCAAAATCACTGTTTATTTTGAGATGTTATCACAGTACCTTGCTTTTTTTTTTTCATTCACCGAGGACCCTGAGCAGGCCACCACTTCAGCTGAAGCTTCTTAAGTTTCTCCCTTGGTACATAGTCTATGACACTATTTCCCATTGGAAACTTGTAAAGAAATTTTGGGTTGGGCACAGAAATTCCACAAATAACATCTTACAGGCAGCCCCTGAGTTTGTGTTCCTTGAGATGCACATAAACAGTTCATAAACAATTTTTCACTGTTCACTCAGTCAGTATTTTAAGAGGGAATTTTACAAATGATCACATTCCAAACATAACTGAAACTACATCACATTTCAAAGATGTGTCCCAGCATCAATGACAAATTGCATGACCCCTCCACTGTGCCCAGCTACAGGAACACAATACAAAATGTGAGGCTGCTCTATTCAATTTATTATCACATCCCCATCCTCAAACCTCACTTGGTGGCATTAAGAGAATGGCCATTCATCCTGTCTTATTCAGGTTCCCCAGAATGTGAATGTGGCCCCAAGTATAAAATCTGGTATCTCAGGTGAGCAAGAATCAGTCACATCAAAATTAAGAAAGAGTTGTTTCTGCTCTCACAGCTGTAAGGCTTGTTGACCGTACTTGAGGAGAGCAGTAAACTCCTTCTGAGTATTTTTGGGCAGTAATGAAAAACTTTCCTTTTGCCACACAGCAAAACTGTAAGAAGGAAAGGGAGCTATGAGGGTAGTACAAGGTGAGAAAAATCGTAAAGAAGCCTCTAGTCTGAGATTTTACCCCTGCAGCCTGCCGTAGTTTCAGGCTAGCTCAGATCTTAGAGGGCTTTGGAGGAATATTTCAGGGATAAGGCAAAATATTCCAAAAGAGGTTCTAACCCCCAGATGCAGTCCAAGACATTTATTCTCGAAGGTTTCCAGGGGGAAAACAGGACGAATGAGGAAGAATAGGGCCTTATCTAGGCTCCTGCTAAGGAAGAGATAGTTGGACCTCAGCCAATAGGGTAAAGAAGGGGAGGAAGTGTTAAACTACATGGTTACAGACTTCAGGAGCCTCTGGGGAGAGAAAAAACATTCCCCAGAGTAATACAACATAGTCCTTTGGGGTCCTGAATTCCACTCAACAAAGGGAAAAAGAAGATGCAGGGACTGGAGGTATCTTTGGGCATGTAAACTCTGAAGAAACTCAATCACACAAGAAACACTGATGATTGATACCTAACAAGTGGTGGTAACTATGGGACAAAAATTTTGTAGAATGACACTGTATGCATCAGTGTTGGACCTTAATCCATAATATTTCAAAATTCTGTGTCAGGTGATGTGTGTTCAAGCAGATTCCCAGTTGTTCCAGTACTTATTACCCTCACCACAAAGGCAAATAAGGTAAAAAGCAGTTGCTTAACGTTTTCATAATTTATAATGTGTTTGACAGTCATCCAGTTTACTCATCTTGTTCCTAATCCTAAAATAACTAGCTTTAAAACAGGGTATTCTGCAGATTTTTATAACTTTATAACATCTGCAGCAAATATTGTGGGAATGTTTTAACCTAAGTTCCAAAATTACACACGATTTAATAAGGGAGTTGTTTATGTTGGTTAAACAAGCCAGCTATTGAAAACAGATTCATGGAGAATAAACAGCTCTAGTATGTGAATTGTTTAGGTTTCTTGCATTGTCCATAAGTATATTTAAATATCAGTTATTAAATGAAGTTACTAAACTAGCTTAGCCTTACATAATTATGTTTGGGGACCTTTTATAGCATTTTGTGGCACAATGTTAATCCACCTATTAGCATTTTCAAATGAACCTGTTTGAAGAGTAACTGGAAAACAGGAACAGCATCAACAGGAAATGTTAAACAGCTATCAATGTGTTTATCTGAGAAGATTTCCTGTCTGTAAATACAGTAATTTTTGCACTGCTGTTCACAATTCACTGTGAGGAGTTTAAACCTTTCGTAACTATGGCACCACCTTCATGCATAACTTTTCTGGAAAAGTACATAATGAATTTCTAATTTGGAATTACAGACTAGATTTGACTGGTTTAGTAACAGAAAATTTACTTGAGGTCCCAAAAAAGTACAGTGACATCACTCTTTGTGAAACAATTTTCAGGTCTCCTGATTGATGTAAACTCTTTTCTTTGCAATTTTAATGTAGTTTTAGAAAGCCATAATAAAATGCTGCTCCTGCTCCAGTATGCAAACAGTCTAAAATAAGTGGATAAAATATAGTGGATAAAACATATAACAAGAAGGTGGAACTAGTTAGTATGGCAGTACTAACAACTAATGACTTTTTTCTTAAACATTGCTATTTTGCATCCATTTCTCTGGAAGTTTCTCCCCCGTAGACTAGTGAGCATGTAGATCATCTTTATGAAGCATTGCCAGAAGATAAAAATTAAGCAATAGAATAAGCCAAGGAGGTCAGGAGGAAGATGGGAGGGGGTAGATGGGGAAAGAAAATTATGTGCAGTCATTAGCAAAGCACCTCTCACTTAGACAACATGTAAGAAAGCACATATTGTGCATTTGCAAAAGTATTTTTCTACCTGGTCTCTATTCCCCATCCCCACGTCCTCACACAGCTCTGCATTCCTTCACCAGGACAAAGGGAAGCTTAACTGTGTTAACATCAGGCTTAAGATGTTCCTTCCAGTGACCATTTTTCTGTGGGAGAAAATGTTCCTTTCTTTTTAAGCAAGACTTGGCTCACTAGCAGGAGAAAGTGACAAAATTTGGGTAAGAAGGCATCCAAGGTTTATAATCCACAGAGCCAACTCTTCCCACTGCTCTGTGCCAGGCTCCTAGCAGATGTTATTCTGCAGGTAGTGCCAGGAGCCAACTGCTGCTCCTGTTAGAGAAAGCCATTCTGCCCACCTGCTGGAGGCAGGAGTTTTGCTATGACTACTGCAGCCAGTTCATGTTCTCTAACTTGAAAAATCCAGTCTCTCTCCCAGGGTTAAAGGACTCGGGACCACAGGGGACACAGATGCCTTGCTGGATAATTGAGACCTAAGCATGGCTAGACAGGAATTGCAGCCACCTGGCTTTCACACAGGCACAGCTTTTGCCCTGCCAGGGAGGCAAGCTCAATGCAGGCTTCTGAGAAAACAACATTTCATCAAATGCCAAACACCCAGCTGTGGCACACACTTTCTTCTTTGTTCTCTGCAACACAGAGCCAGTGGTCTGATTCCTGCCTCCCCAAAGGCAAGGCTAATTGTTTCTCTGTGATCCATAGAGCAGCAATGAAACAATGTGTTGAGAAAAGATATCAGACAAGGTAAGAGCAAAGACAGGCATACTGATCATTCTTCCTCTTCAGCCATCAGCAGGCACGGAGATTTGAGCTGTTCTGTCACAGAGCAACACTGAAGCTTCTGTGGCATGGCCACAACAAGCCATTTAAGTGGTGAACCAAGTCTGGCACATGCCCATTAGAGTAATAAAAATAGAACAAGTACAAGTAATCAGGTCTCAGATTAGTATCAGTAAAGTCTTTGGCACTACCATTTTTCACATCTGCTTCAATACCATGCTCAAGTTCTTTCATACTGACTGACACAAAAGTGTATCTTAAATTCAAGTGATAAACAAACACTTCTCCACAGTTCTGAGTTTTGTTCTTTCCCAGTTCCAACAAGACCTGTCCATAAATTATCAGACAGGAGGGGATCACAGTATGGTAGGGGAAAGTCATGAGAAATCTGAAGCTTTTGGTGAGTTTAGCAGAATAGCAACAGAACACAGCTGACGAATACAGTAACACAAATCATAAAGCCTTATTGTCAGTACTGGAAAAAACTTTTATTTGACTAGCCCCACTTTAACAAAACACTTACTTTTTCCACAAGTGAAATATTGGGTGATTTGGTTGTTGGGAGTGAGTTGAGGTCTGATATGCCTGGTTAGTCTTTGGTGGGTAATTCATTTGGATCCTGAACACCTAGACCAGATGTTTGTATTTAACAGGTCAGTGAGTCTCATAAGCAAGTCATTATTTAATAGTAGAATTGAGTATTTCAGCATCTCTCTCTCTCTCCTTTTCCGCTACCAAGCAGACATAGTGTCACACATATACACTTTTATCACTTGTGTGCAGCATACTGTAGGCATTCAATAACTTTAAGAGTTGTGCGTAGAAGACTGATGTAATTTTTTGCCATTTATGAGAGCTCTAACTGCAGGTTTAGAGGTTACAAAGGTTTAAGTATTCTGTATCTGGGACAGATTCAGAGGTGAAGCAGAAAAAGAAAGTCATGTTTGGAATATAATACAAGTGTGACACAGGTACCCCAACAGTCATCTGTTAAGTCCTCCTACTGCCTAATTTGAACCATGGTTTTATTCACTAAATTGCATTCACAGCTAGATACTTTACTGAGCTGTCAGCCTCTCCTTAATGAGAATCTGGAAGTGAGTTTATTGAGGTAAGTCTGAATTCCAGGTCTTTTTCTTCCAATATTCATTTTCTTCACAGAATTATTTTGGACTTAGTCTGGTGGGATAGGGTAGGGTTTGGCCCATCGTCATTTCAAAGATTCCAAAATTTTCAAACATTGGATTGTAAATGAGCCTGTGATACCCACAATGTATGAAGAAATTAAATTACCAACTTCATTCAGATCTGTATATAAAGAAGTAGAATATAATCAAGAAGTGTAAATTTGAACAATCAAATATATTTTGCCCCTTATTCTCCATTCTTGAAGCTGAGAACTCCCACTAAGTAAAGGAGATTTTCCAAAGTGACAGGGCATAATTTGGAGTCACAATTGTCAAAAAACATAAATAATTGCTATTCTCAATGCCAAGTAGCTTTATTTCCAATTATTATATATTAAAATGAGATTTTGAGTAGTACTGTTAAGCAGAAGGATATGTTTGTATAATCCAGAATTTTAGAGTGGGATAATGTCCTGAAATTATCTTTAAAGATGTCCTTTAAAACAAAAGTAACATCCATTTATATGAAAGAACAGATCCTTTTAGATACATAATTAAAATCAGATATTTAAATCCAGTAACATAACTGTAGTATGTAAACATAGTCTCATAGTATCAATACATAGCTAACCGTTGAATTTAAAGAGAACATTTAAAGTGAATATGGAATAAATTAATTAGAATCCCCAAGTTCACCTTATATTAAACACAAATGGTAACAATGCCTTATTGCATAATTTTTTCCCCCAGTGACTTTTGAGTTTCTCAGATTGCCATATTTCAATTGTTGTCCCTAAAGTAATGCTGTTTGCTCACTTCAGGCTGAGTTCCTCCAGAGAGTGTCATCTTAAATGCTTCACCCATTTCCAGGAATAGAATTGAGGTTAAAATTGTGTTGTCCATGTAAAAACCTTCCAGCTGCCTCATGAAAGAAGTCTGTTATCCTTGCTGCTTGGAGCAGATGCATGGATCTGCTCAGGAGGTTTCTTGCTACAAAAATCTATGCCAGTTGAAATGTTAATAGAGACAGCTCTGGAAAGCACATTGCTACGTGCTCCAGACAGTCAGCTGAAGCCTGGCAAGTAACTTTTCCAAGGATCCTCTAGGCCCTGAGCATGCCTTATCCCCATACATGGACAACAGGCAGAGCTAACAATGCTCCTGGTTCTAGCCCACCTCCTGCACCACTTTACATTCTTAAAGTGACAACTTCTGAAGTCCTGCTGAGCTTAGGAAAATTTTAGTTGTAATGTTTTTAAGAGAAGGTTTCCAGAAGTCTTAAAATGAAAAGCCTGAAAACAGTGTAACTACATGGTGAAATCTTAAAAAAAATTGAGACTAAATAAAACCCAAGAGGTCTAACAAAAAGAACGACAGAAGTTTGGGGGCTGGGGTTTTTTTAACATAGCCCTATGACTGTGAAGGCAATCTCATGATCTGTCGTGGTCTAGGTCTTGATAGTTCAAATGCTTGTGGCTGAGAATACTGGAAATATGCATATGTTTCCCTGGGAGAAATGCTGCAAGGGATGGAGCAGTTTTGTCATGCCATTAGTCCAGAACTAAGACAGAAAACCAGTTTCTATCCATCAGGCATGCCATTCATGTTGGTGTCCTGGCAGTAAAAGAAAGAATCTGATCCAAGGGGAAAGAGAGACAAGGAAACAAAAGGCATGTGTTGAGAGAGGTCAGAAGCTGGGGGTCTGGACGAAAGCAGAAGGGAGCAGGAGAGGGCCAAGAAACAGAAATAAGCATGTCTATAGACAAGTGGCAAAATTGCTCCCTTTAGAAATCTGGGAAGAAAAGCAGCAGTCCTTGGTCCCTCTGTGGTGTAATGAAACACTGCTGTGAAAACCACTGCTAAAATGTGTGGCTTAACGCTAGGTAATATCCAACCACTGAGAGCATGGACAACCCAGGAGTGAGGTCTTAGCTGAGTTCTGAATTTTCCAGTTCTGAATTTTCTTGTTGGCCCTGGAGTTATGGAGGCATTCTTTCCCCTACTCCTTCTCTTAGCTTCCCATGTTAAAGACAAGCATAATAGAACACATTAAAACAAAGAATCCCTCGCAAAAGTGAAAATAGAATTAAGGTTGTTACAAATCAACTCTACACACGATCATTACAGCAGTCTCTATTGACACTCTTGTCCATTTCTTGCACAACCTCCTTTGGAAGTTTATCAAACAGACAACAGCTACTACATGGTTGGCAGTTCTATATTTTTTTCTCAGATTGATTTATTAAATACAGTACAAATATTTATTCCCCGTCTTTGAATTCAGTCCTGTTGTTTGTACTATCACAATGCTTAACAAATAAGTATGGAAGTTCTCTATCCATTTCTTACAGCTAGTGCTGGGATTGGCAGTGGGCAGCTGTGACAAAGTTAATTAAAAGTATTTGATTATCTTTGCATGAAGAATTCTGTAACAGAAACAGAGACAAGGGCCAATTCAATGTTGGAGTGTTTTTCAGTTTCTTGTAGTACTAATATTGTCCCTTCTCTTCTTGAAAGCCTCTGTTTTATTCACTGACACCTTTCAGCTTCTGTAAAAACATATCAAGTGTTCCCACAAGCAGACTCATGCAATAAATCAGGTGAGCAAAGCTCCGTAGATGTAGGACTAGCTCCTGCCCTGGGGATTTCTTTTTGCAGGTTATGTTGGCACCGTGGCTCTGGCTCTGAGCCCGGCTGCGAGGAGAGACGTGTGCCTCCCACCACCTCCTCCCAGAAGGATGTCATCAAGGCAACCCCTCAAGGTCCCAGCATCTGGCCAAGTGGAAGAACAGCAAATGACTGGATGGAAAGATTCCAGACAGAGCTGGACTGGCAGTTGGATCTCACCCTCACTATGTTCTGTGCACTTAATAGGTATTGCAATTACCATGTAATTAAAGAACATCATAACATGTACAAGTAGGTTGAATTAATATTGCTTAGGCAGTTTAACCCCAGCAATTATTAACTTCTCAGTGCTTGACTTGGAATCTTAGCATTCATGTAGAGTAGTTTTCTGGATGTAACAGTCTTTACTTATCTGACAATATGCTTCATGCTTCATTTGCCAGAAATGTTATGAGCTTTGAGTCAACACATTAGGAGCATGTCTCTGTTTTCAGTGGCAGAAGGCCAACTTTTAATTTCACTTATTTGCCACTGGCTAAACTGTGTCATTTCCTAAACATTTCTTAATTTTAAAAATAAACACCTAACCAGTATTTCAATATACTAAAATGGAATGTTCAAGTGTGTGGAGGGGGAAAGAAATATGTGGTAAGTTGTTATACATGGGGGAGCTCTACTCCATTTTTATTTTGACAGCATAGGCTGAATTTTTTTTGTATATATTCCCCCACATTTCAATTTATTGTAAGTTTTATTTTGGGTTTAACTATATTTTGCTTTGAGCAGGTCTCTGTGTAATTTTCTTTGCAGTTTTGTAGTCATGATATACGATGTTACAGAAGAAAACAGCAGCTCAAACCACAAGTTACCTTACGTGTCCCTACAAATATAGGTAGCATGGATTAACAAGATTTGGATGTGCCTACTAAAACATTTGGCTAATAACAGATTATCATGTTAAGAAGTCAAATGATTTTACTTTTTCTGCAGAACAGTGGATTAAAAAGACACCCGCACTGTCCTTCAGCAGTGGCTATCATCTGCATTCCCTGTGTTTCCTGCCAATAATAGTGTCCAATAATAAAGCATCTCTATTTTTAGGGGGAAAAAGGCTCCTTTCAACTATTACTTTTTTTTTTTTTTTTGTGAATTCTCTGCAATATTGAGACTGTATCATCACCAGTGTGCATTTGCCCACAACAGTACTGTCTCTGTTTATGATGCAGTTACAGTAAAGTTAACCTTGTTAGAGGAACTGGGGAGAATTGTGATGAGAATGAGAATTAGAATTAAATGTAATCTGTCACCAGACTGTAAATGTATATCAGATTTTATATGTAATCTGTAAACAGAATTTTTTGGAAATATCTGGGGTATATTATTGCTATATGTGTCCCACATTTACACTGAGGATTTTTCTACTCACCTGAATGCTGCATCTTCAAGAAATGGAACTTTTCCTTCTTTATGACTGAAAGGCTTATTGCTGACTCATTACTCAGATATTTCCATCATCACCTGAGCAAACTTCACATCCAGAAATCATTCTCAATTACAAAACAAAATAAAACAAGACTGTTTCACCTTCCCCAAGCTGAACTTTTTATTATTTTAAAGACTTTTAGATAAATTATTAACTAAGTATTCAATTACTTTTAAAATCTTCGTTTGTTACAAATATTTAATAGTTTTAAGAAAGATCCTTTTCTGCTGTAAAAAAAAAAAAGGACACAATCTTTATACGGCTAAGGAATTTACAGCCATTAAAGATAACTGGATCAATTTTCTTTTATTTTGCAAAATGATAGGTTGCTTAAAACTACTAAGCATTAAGACATTAATAAATGTATCCAGGACAGAAAATAATCATAATAAGTGATGTCACCATTTCTTCATGACCTTGTAATTTTATAGCCTTTTATTTGAAATACATTAATGAGCGAAGCCATCAATCAATACTTCTATATTGAAAATTACATTTTGAATTTACATTGAAATTTCCATTTTACCTATATATATCTATTGCATTAATTCAGACATAGACCTAATATTTCCATAGATGAGAGAGAGAGGCAATTCACTTTAAATATCCATTACATGCATTTTTAGATTCTATTTAAAGCCCCAAGGATATGATATATACGAGAACACCAAATTAACTCATTAAGATAAGTACAATTTTGTTAGTGTTAAATCAATTTCTAGTAAAAGACTGCTTTCTTGTGTTGATAATTTATGGAAAGAATTGACTGTTATAGCTCTCAGCAAATCCTTATGAGCATGTCTGTAATCTTACTATGCTGGAAGTATTACAGATACTAAAAAATATGCTTAGGCATCATTTTTAGAGAATGTACTGTACCTTAAGGCATTGTGGAATCTTGTTCCTCAAGAATATAATTTTTCACTTTAGGGAACTTCCAAAACAGCACATGAAGTGGCCCCTCTCTGCCTTTTGGAGTGCTTGCTTCTAATGGTCAAGTGAACTTTCCCCTCAGAGGAAAAAGGAGCGACACAGAGATGAATTAGGGAACAGATTGCATTAAAAAGATGGTGGGTTTTAGGATCTGTGTCACAAATCATTCTCTTTATTTGGACAATCCCAATTCTTTAATGGTTCACACTGGAATATGGAATATAGAATGAATGCTTTCTGAAATGGTTACCAGATAGGATTTTTTACTTAAATTTCACAAACCATGTTCAGTAGCTACAAATCAGTGTAATTCCATTTGCATAAGCCTAGAAATCCACTGTATATAAAACTATTTAAGTCTGAATTATCATGGTCCAGGCTTCAGCCCCACTCCTGCCCCTGTCCTGGTCATCCTTGCTGTAGCTGTGTGGCTGAGAAATGCCAGAGCAATCAACCCTAGGTGGCTGAATTGCTGAAAACAAACCTTTGATGGGGGAACTTCCCTGAACAAGTCTTGTTCAAGCATTTGGGCAACTCAGTGTGGCCTAAGGCAGAGGGAATTCTAGTTTAGCAGGGCAGCCTGGATTTCAATCAGCTCAATCCACTCTGGAGTCTTTGACATATGTCACTGAAACTTACTGCCTGACAGGTCTAAATTGTGTTGCTTTTAGTGAGATAAATCTTGCCACAGTAAGAATGGAATCGTTTTCCAGGTAAGAGATTTCCAAATAACATATGCTCCATTCATAAAACACTGAGATTGTGGTAGCTTGAGATGGCAACTGTGTAGGGCAGATAGATGCAACAGACTTCATTGAAATTACATTCAAGAACAGAAAACCACAACTCCAGATTTAAGACTCCCTGATAGAGGTGCAAAAAAAAAAAAAAACAAAAACCAAAAAAACCCAAAAAACAAACAAACAAAAAAACCCCCAACAAAACAAAACAAAAAACCAAAAAAAAACCAAAAACAAAACCCAAAAAAAAAAAACACCCCAAAAACACCTACCCCAAAAGCCCCTATCACAGACTTGTTCACTGTACAGATGTGCAGCAGACATGTGGGTTAGTTGCTGAGGCTGCAGTTACAGCCTGCTTTGTACTAGGATCATGAAGGACATGATATGTGTCTACCCTGACAAGTTGTGCATCCCAACATGAGCAGATCTGGAAAATGAAACAGCCAAGGACCTGATGTCCAGACTCTCTGTGTTTGGGAGGACAGGGTGCTGGTTCAGAGGAGCTCTAGTCTGCCCATGCAGAACAAATGCCCATGAACTGTGGGCCTGCATTAGTTCAGCTCCTGAAGCAAATTTTCTGTGATGGCTTAGCTCAAAAAGCAGCCTGTGTGTGAGAAGTCTCTGCAACATGGATTGATGGAGAACAGAATGAGTGTCCTCAGGAATGCTCACTCACCTGGTCAGAGCTGAAAGGCTCATCAGGATACAGCCATGCATGTATACCAGTGCTTGCTGGGATGGACTGGATGGACACTGCTGAAAACATGATAGAGGCCATCAAGCAAATTGCTGGAAGTCACATGTGTGGAATAAATTGTGCTGTATCTCTCCACTTTTAGATACGAGGCAAAGTTCACCTTTGATACCTGCAAATGCTTTTCTTAATGGTGTTTTTTAATTCATGGCCAAATGCTATATGAAGCCTTATATATCCTCTGGCCTATTCCAGGCATTTTGCCTGAGTAAAGACATTAGGATAGGGCTTATAGATTCTAAATTCCTAAGGTCCTTTGGGAGACATAAATCATGATTTCATATAAGTTGGCTGATTCAAGTGAAAGAAAATACATGTAAGACTGTGTACTTGTTAAAAATATATTTTTAAAGACATATTGAAAAATCAAGTCCTGTTGCACTGATGTCATCTGCGAAGGTGGGGCACTGCCTGTGAGGTACTTCAATGTTTTGTGGGTTCCTGTAAAACCTGGCCAAGGAGCAAAGGCATTTCAGTTTAACAAGCTAATAAATAGTTTTGGATAACTTACCTTGTGTCTCATAACATTTGAAATCAAAACATAAAGCAAAGCCAAGGAGGCTGGGGGGAAAAAAGAGAAATGCAAGGCTGCCCTCTGTCTCTTGCACTGGAGGGGATGTAGGGATAGTTATGGAAGCAGTCACTTTTTGACAGTCATGATCCATTGGCTTTTCAGTTTCCTAGCCTCTGCTTCAGTAAATGGAGCGTTATGCTGTATTACATGAAACTGAAAAGATATTCTGACACCAAGTCAAGGTTCATTAAACAAAAAAGTGCTGTGCAGAGCATTTTTCAGGGAATTACATGACCTCCACCAGCATACCAGAATGTTCAAATATTGCAGGGAGAAATAGTCCTCTATCTTGAGATTAAGCCTAGAACTGACAGAGTTGATTTGCATTTAACATTTTTCCTGGGTTTGGACTTTTTCTAGGGATTTGTAATGTTCCTTCAGGATTGCAAGAAGGTCACCTTGATATTAGTGTTGCAATTTCCCCAGATAATCTGGCAACATCACTGTGATCCAACCAGAGATTTCTAAATTAAGAGAAGTGAAAGACCAGGAGAAAAGCCACATTCATGTATAATGAAAAATTTTAATGGACAGAGCATTTTACTGCTGTGAAAACTAAATCCATTGAAGTAACTTAGCCATAGGACAAACATAAGTGAAGGGACCCTTAACTCCAAAATTTTTATTGTTGTTTGACTGACTAGAGTCTAAGCTGACAAGTTTTGACTCTTAACATTTGAGACACAATGTTTTTCTGTGGCTGATGTCTAGAGGAGAAGGAATAAGAGAAGTAAATTATGAGAATAACATAATTCAATAGTAGCCCTAATTTTACTGCTACTGCTTTGACCTTTACTTACTTAGTTTAGCTACTTTTGCTGGGAAACCTTAGGCTTATACATAATAATTTTTTGAATTAATTTTAAATATTAATTTTATACCTGAAGTATCATGCCATGGAGAACATCTGCTTTTTAGCTTCAAAAGGCACAAGACTGAGTCTACACATAGAGTTTCAACCAGTCCTTGTTGTATTTCAAATAGGAGCACATGAGCACTATGTGACCACTGTGGGGCTATTATGCAGGTTGAACCTACAAATCTTTAGACGTCTGCCATCTTTAGTCATACCTGAGTGCCCTCATTTAAGGTAGGGAATTAAACATGCAGCAAATGAGAATCACATGGGTAACATTTGGAAAATAATTACAATAACTGTGTTGATGGAAATCATCCAAGAAAAGCTTCGGCAAAATGAGTTCTGAAGTACATTTCATCTGTGTTTACATTTTCCACACTAAAATACAAAATTTATATTGTTCCCCTTTACTCCTGGGAAATGAGGGATATTTCTCTTCCATGTTTCCAAAAAAACAAACGTAAGATTGGAAATAAAAGTTAAACTGTTAGCTTAAGGGTGTATTTTCATCTTGTTTGGAGCAGTAATTTTTAATAGCATTAATAAAAGGCATACATACTGGGAGAATAAGCCCACCTGGGCTTGTGTGTCAGAGGTAAGTGAGCTGAGCTGTGCATGCCTTTGTCTTCATGGACTGATCCAAGCACTTTTACACCTTATATGCACAACTACCTCAGTCACAGTGTTTGCTCTTCATTTTGCCAGTTAGTCCCTGCATAAATAATTAAGAATTTCTGTTACTTGACTAGATAATACTTTAGAAATATATAATATCAATATATTAACCTTTCCAGATTAATTTTCACAACAAAAAAAAGTGGGAAAAAGTACTCATCAATGCCTGCCTGTGTTAATATATTACAAACACAAAGCTCAGAGGAGTATGAGAGCTAAGTTGAAGATGTTATTATTTGTACTATTTCTCTATCAGAGAAGCACGTAGTTCTTTCAAACAAGGTTAAGGCTCCTTACTGTAACAAGCTCTACACAGAGTCCCAGACTTTTCCCTGGAGAGACCTGTAGGCCTTCCTTGAGTCCCAGACATTTCCCTGAAGAGACCTGTAGGCGTTCCTTGAGTCCCAGCCACTCTCTAGTACCTCCCAGTGGGTCAGGCCATGCAAGCACCACCCAGTCAGCTTCCCTTCTGCTGTCCAAATAGATACCAGTAAGTAAGGGGTACAATGGGCTACTTCAGCTAGTGAAATAAGGTAAGGCAGGTCCTTAAAGCCAGAATAAACTGAGATGGACCATAAATATGAATTGGAAGCTTGTTGAGCTTAGATGAACAGTCAATTTTTGACTTTTGTCTTGCTTAGTAAAGAGCACTGCAGCAGAGCAGCAGGGATTTGAACAGAATAGATGGAAGCCTTGCTGGAATTTTCCCATGAATGCATAAAAGCATGTAAAAGACAAGAGATGATGGCCACTGAGGCTGGCAGCAAGGATGGCTCAGCCAAGACAAAGGTCAGACACAGGACAACCCAGCAGGGGATAAGTGGTGCAGAAAGGAAGTTTTGTCCTCCATGGAAATCAATAGACTTTATCAACAAAAAGTGGAAGGAGAGGAGATTGAAAAACTAAAAAGAGGATCCTAGAGGTGGTGTTTTGAGATGAACCACCTGAAACAAATTAAACAGACTTTCTTCTCTAACCTAAGCAGGTATAATTTAGAGCTACAGTAGGTAAAACAACTCCGATACATCCATGGTTTTAAATTGCATGTACCATTAAAATCACTGTGATTTAAAGCAGCAGAAGGCACTGGACTGAGGTTAGTAAACACAGACCAGAAGGCAATAGCACAGAAGACATCATTCAAATAAGTTAAAAGGAAAATAAACAGAAATCATTTCATGTTGTGAACTAGTAGTGGCATTAGCTCTTACAGCAAGTTCACCCCATTCTGTTAAAACACAGCTGACACTCAGCTAAAATAAGTAAAGCTCAGTAACCACTAGCCCAGTCTTGAGCATTTCACTACAATCATGAAGTCAAAATGAACAGAACAATTACAATAGTGTCTACACAAAAGGGACACAATTTTATTCCACAGGAGCAGTCATCTAATGACCTCCTAACTTGATTTCTGAATACAATTTAAAATTTTCTCAAAAGCATTCTGCTCTTTAGTTGTGTGAATCTTGCCATGGCAGATTGCACATACTCTAAAGTGCAAAATGTTCAGAAAAGAGTCTGAAAATTCATAGATCCTAGAGTCAAATACAGTAATAGTAGGTAAGGGAGTCAGCATATGCAAACT
The DNA here is from genome assembly GCA_013400215.1 of Cisticola juncidis. NCBI lineage: Eukaryota > Metazoa > Chordata > Aves > Passeriformes > Cisticolidae > Cisticola > Cisticola juncidis. Next base: position 831,781 of record VXBR01003878.1, on the reverse strand, counting down.
TCCTCCAGTGTTAGCAGTGGTAAAACTGTATCACACGTAAGTTAAACAGAAAATTTGCAAACTGCTAGGAGCTGATTAGGCTCCTGGTTCTCAAGCTTAGCTTGGTTTCAGGTCTGCATGTACTGAAAGTACCAGAAAGGCAATGAAAGACTCTGTTCCTAAGCTTCATGGCTCAGGGTTGTGGAGAGAAATGTTAAGTACTCCTCTAGTTCTAAAGTTTTCAGTACAAATCTGGGGCTTTTCCTTTTACAGGGTCCCTGGGACACAGCATGGCAGGACTGCCACGTCTGCACAAGGAAAGAGATTCTCAGGGCTCCTCCAAAAAACAGGGCTTCTACTAAGATGAAGAAAACAGGCATAAGAATTCACTGGCAAAGGCCTGTTCACAGCACAAGTTCTTGTAAAGGTGGACCCACACTGCTGCTAGAAACCATCATTCATATTCCTGTCCTTAATCTAGCTTTCAGAATGCTTTGTGAAAAATCTTGGCAAAGCTTAATTATAACAACCCTGAGATCCTGGGCTACCCACATGGCCTATAACCACGTTTCTGTTTGGTTTGTGAGTATATCCTGAAAACATCTGGAATTTCCGGGACTTCACTGTACTAACAACTTTACTAAACAGTAAATCCAGCCACACTCAGAGCTGTGTTGGACTCATCCTATTGATTTTCCTACCCAAAAACATTTCTGAAGAGACATCAAAAAAGATATCTTTTTAAAAAAATTGTTCTACTTTGTGCTGCAGTGTGCCCTATATTTCTCTCTGTCCTGCCATGTCCTTACCCTGTGAAGTAAGGGCAACACGTTCCCTCACAGCTGTCATGCATATTTTTTCTCAAATTTTTAAAAGTTTTCCCTTTTTTTTAACCAATCTGTAATGTTCGGCCAGCACTGGAAACTCATCTTGGAGGTGTTTAAAGAAAATTTAAGATTGTATATCAGCACTGATGATAAATATCAGCATCAGGGACATACATGAAATTAATTCTCTCTCCTTTTGTCATCCTCTGAGATAGTAAGAGGACAGCAAGGTCATATCCCTCAAATAATTCATAGCTTTTTTGGCACTTTCTGAAGAGATCTATTACTCAGTAAATTGATTTGGTTCCTGTATCAATTATGAACAACAGACATTTTGTGGAATCTTTCCCATATTTCAGGAAAGAAACTGAATTTCATCTCTACATGAGAATGTCATAAGAATCCCTGTGACAGCAAAACCAAATAGATTCAAAATATGTGAGATAAACCCTATCTTTAAAAGCCTTTTGAACAAATATCTGTCTAAAAAAACTGCTCCCAGTTGTCTAACTTTCACCTCTACTTATATAATGTTACAGAAAGAAAACTCCCACAAGCTTTCTTCCTGATTGTACACTTTTTATTTACTCCATATACAGTTTATAGGAAAATGTGTTCTTTAGTTGCCAATAGCTAATATGATTTCGTGCTTAGTAGAAAATCACAATCTTCCTTATAAATGAAAAGCATCACAGATAATTGATCTAACACAGTTGCCAAGCTTTTTCTTTCTGTCAATTTAGATATGGTATTAAAAATCAACTTGAAATAGTAGAATGGTTTATGAAATGCAGCTACTGTCTGTCTTTCATTTTTTTAAAGTAAGCTTGTGCCAAAAGGAAAGCTCACATAGAGCCAGAAAGTCTGTATGAAATCATTTACTATCCCCCAAAAATGCAGTAATGACAAATTAAGTTCAGAACTTTCACTGATCTCTAATAGGGCCGCCTACAAGAAATTGCTTATTGTTCATGGGCCAACACTAAAAATGTGATTAATTTCAATTTGTGAAATATGCTTTGATCATAATTATTACATATTTGAATGAATCATCAGAAAACCCCAACCTTTTCTGAGATGGGATTGCAAGTACACTGTTCCCCAGTAAGGTATCAGTCAGGTGGAATGGTTGGAGGGAAGAGAGGCTGTAGGTAACTTTTAGAACAGGATGGCGTGACTTTGTGCACACTAACATTGATTGCAATAAATCTTTTCTGCTTCAAATCAGACATTCCAGTGCTCTATCACTGATGAAATTCAGATTTCAAAGGCTGCAGCCAGAAAGCCTGGTTTCAATCCACCATTGGAATGGGGGCATGGGTGAAGGAAGAGAAAAATGAGCTAAACTGAAGATGATGAGATCAGCTTTTAAAGTGCAACATAGTGTATTTTAATTGTGGTTTAACATATATAAATATATAATTTCAGGATGTCAACTGTCACGTTCAGAGAGACAACATGAGGCTATTCCAATCCTTCCTGGTGAAAGCAAAAAGCTAGCTCAGCAATATAATGAAAAAATAGGGGGTTGAAATCAGATTACATTGAAAAAATAAAGAGGGGATTGATCCAAATTATATATCCTGAGAAAACTCAGAAAATAACAAAAATATCCATTCTTCAGGCTGTTCATCTCAGAGTCCAAAAAAAGCACAAAAATGCAGTGAAGCTGCAGCAAATTTTGATTCCTCCAGTGCTGGCATGTTGACAGGGTATAGATGGAGAATGCATGTGGGCATGCTTTTGTTCATAGGGCATTGAGAAGAACTGCTGAATTACAGCCCTCTCTTGGGATGGTGTAACAGTCTGTCTGAAAATCCCTCATCTGCCTCACGACTGAGGCTGAGACCCCCATGGACCCTGGGCTGCAGCACAGAAGTCCTGGCCTGCCAAGCTCCTCCCTGCAGCTGGTGTCACTGGACCAAGACGCCCTTCTGGGAGACTCGTGCACGAACAATGCGGGGCTGGTTTCTGGGCAATGTTTGCGGAGGCCGTGTTCGACTGGACTGAAACTCAGTTCTCCTCAGAAAGTTCGGGTTGCAACGCTCTCTCTCTGTTGTGAAGAAAACACCTGCAGTGCCCACGAGACCTGTCCCCCTTCCTGGCATTGTGCCCTTTGCCTCGAAAAGAACTATAACAATCACCCCTGGAGAGCAGACCCCTGAGATCTCCCCGGGGGACGACGGATCTATTGACGTGTGCTACGAGGACTGCAAAGGGGGTCTGTTGGCTCCAGCGTCACGAGGACTCTCGTCGGTTCAGTCGGTAGCTATATTCCCCTTTTCCTCTTTTCTCTCTCTTTCTCTTTCTCTCCCTCCTCTACTATCGCAAAATTGTGGGTATCAATAAAGATACAATTGATTTTACTTGAATTAAGTTCTCATTGCCTCTTTTTGACTCTGAAATCAAAACGGACCATCACGACCATTCTTTTGGATGGTGACAGATGGTTGTACAGTGCTGATTGTCCAAGTACATAATCAATTTTAATAAGACATAAATGGTACAAACATTACATTAGCCATTATATGGCTGAGTTTAATGGTCATGAGCTTCAAGAAGAGCAGATAACAGAACGAATATAAATTAAGTTGGTCCAAAATAACACACATTTGATGATTTCAGTGTTAATGGAGCTGGGGCTAGCATTCAGATTCTAAACTAGCTGGGAACTGAAAGAGTTGACAAAGGTTTAACCAATACCTCCTGCCTGTGTGTTCACCTCTATTAAACAATTCAAAGGGCAGGGACTTGGTAAAAGCAAAAAGACCTCCAAAAGCCTCTCTACTAGCCCAAGAAAACTTTGCTCTGAGACCAGTATCCTCATGACTAGCAGACTACAACAAACACACAGTAACTACTGGCCTCTTAAAATTAAAATTGTAAACTCTTTAAAAAGTGATGAGATGTTATTTAACTCATTTTGTTTGGAGATGTTTAAGTGCCTGTGAATGCAAATAATGACAGTTTTATATAGTGACAGATCAAGGCCAAGACCCAGTTAGCAGCTGCAAATGCCCCATAGAGTTACATATTCTAAATAACTGCTGCCAGAGCACCAGGTCTGCTGTTATTTGCTCCTCTCCTTTGAGTGGACACGTCCTGGTGCAGGCTTTGTTGTGAGGAGCAAGCAAACTTCACAAGTGCTTTTTGGTCTCCTTGCTGTCCTGACTCTTGAGTCTGGGAGATGGATGCTCTCCCTCTCAGCGTGTTTCAGAGTAATGGACAACAACAGGGCTAAGGAGAGCAGGACTGGAGACTTCACATTTTTAGGAAAAAAAGGCTGTTTCCCCAATAAAAGGTATTAAGAAGGGAAGAGGACTTGGGGCAAAGGAGGGAAATGGGGAAGGAAAAAATAATTTCTGAGGTTTGGGCTTTGCAGTCAAAAGAATGTCTGCCTTGATGGCCAGGGCAGGTATTTTACAAGACATTGACATTTTGTTCAAGGTCTCATTAGGTTTTAGTTTACAAATGCATCTTTATCATGCACAGAAGCTTTCATGATGCTAAACCACAGACTAAATCAGGAGAGATGTAAGAAAACATTTAGAAAGTGTGGCAAAGCAGGAAGTGTATAGGATGGTAAAGGGAAAATGAAACTTAGAATAAACCAATAAGTACTGTTCACCACTTACAAAACTGAATAAAAAGATTACAGAGACTGAAGTCACTGCCATACATGCAATGTTTGAAGGAGTTGCATTTCTGTGATGGATACAGCTTTGAGTCTCAACTAAAAATGAGCTTGGTTACAGCATTATATAGGAAAAATAAGGAGTCCAGCAAATGTTGAAACTGCTAACTATGAAGCAGTCCATCATAGCAGGCATGTGCTTTGGAGGACATTGAGTTGAAAGAAATTTAAAATATAACCGCCGAATGCCTTTTCTACCTGAATATAGCTCAATATTTTAGTAAAACTGCTTTAAATGTAAATGTCTTCAATATCAAATTAAACATTTTTTTTTAAAATTTACACTCGTAGTGTCACCAGCTATAAGTCTTTTTACAGATCTACAATAACTACAGCCCTGCCCAGCACATTACTAAATCAAAGGATATTACTCCAAAAGTAGCAAATTAGATTTGAAGTGTCTAATTGTTATAAAAGGGTAATTTTATTAGCTCAATTATATCCAATATGTAATACAGTTACATCAAAGCAATTACCCCCATTAACATCTCCTTTCTGGCAGATCTCATTTGTGACAGGCTTCCCATACACACAGTGCTAAATACAATTAATAATTCATAAAAGTAATCTGAATTGTTGTATAGTGTGGAATCCTCCTGAAAATGAATGGTTGTCTTAGAGGTATACAAGTACAGGAATCAATCATCATACAGCTGGAGATTATTTCTCTCCCAGAAATATTAAAATAGTTCTAAGGAACAAATCTGGGGTGGTAACAGGTCAGCCTGAAGCCTGTAATGAAGCAAAGGACCCAAGATCAATTTCCGCCCAGTTATGTAGGCTATCAAAAAGCAAGGAGTAGAGAATAAATATTTCCAGAAAACACACTTAGGCCAAATGTGCTTCCTAATGATGCTTAGTTCTTCCTGTTTATGAAAGCACTGTCTATTTGTGTAGGAGGACAAATTAAGATAACTCCACTGATTTCCTCTTTTTGGAGTACCTGGTCTTGGCAATACATTTTAAACAGAAGACATGGTGGGATATTTCTTTGGTAATTCTTTGTCAGGGTGTGGATGGAAAGCAGGAAAATCAATTCTGCAGCTACTGAAATTGCATTACCAGGCTTGCAGCAACCATATATTCACAAGAAGCTGACCTCACTATATAAAGAAACTGGTCATTACTGAAAAATCTGATTAAATATCTTTTATTCCTGTGTGATAGCAATCACATTTTACAGCAAAATAAAGGTCTGTCTTTGAAACTGATTCAACAGGGAGATCAGGGCATTGAACCCAGACAAATATCCACCCTGCTAACAAGACCTCTGACCTACCCAAGTGCGATAACCAGAAGGACATTTTCAGCATAACTCACCTTCACAGCACTGGCAACTGCTGAACCTGCTCAGCAAACCAAACCCTGCATGGCCTGGGATTAAATTATAATATCAACAGGCACACTTAGCCTCTGATGTTTCTGAAATTCTGCCATAGGTTTTGTGGCAGACTTAAGAGACAGTGATGGTAATCAGTAGCTCAAAGGTTATTTAATACACAAGATATGGTATGGAGCAAATATGAGCAGGACCAACTGGCACCAGATGGCTAATTTAATTTAAAAAGCCAGATCAAACCAAAGGAAAGGAAACCAAAGAAAGAAAGACACTTATTCAACTCTTCAGGATGGCATTGGTAAACCCCTCTTTCAAGCTGCTTTCAAGCTGAGTATCTTCATGGTTTCAAACACTCCTTCACAAGCCAGCCACAGATTGGCTCATATTGGAAGGGTCCCTAAAGGTCATCTCTTTCCAATCCCCCCCAACACTTTCTACTGGACTATGTTGCCCAAAGACCCACGAAACCTTGCCTTGAGTACTGCCAGGGATGGGGCACCTAAAACTTCTTTAGGCAGCTCCTTTCAGTGCCTCACCATTCTCACAGTAAAGAATTTCATCCTAGCATAGAATATAAATTTATCCTCTTTTAGTTTTAAACACTTTCTCCTTACCCTATCATTGCATGCACTCATAAAATGTCACCCTCCTTATTTTAATAAAAACCCTTAAGCTACTGGAAGGCTACAAGGACCCCCACCATTCTCAGACTGAAAAATCCCAATTCTCCTAGTCTGTCCTCATAGGAGAGGTGCTCAAGCCCTTTGATCATCCTTGTGGTCATATATGGAACTGTTCTAAAAGGTCCACCACTTTCTTGTGCTGAGGATTGGAGGTCTGGACACAGAACTCCATGTGGGGTCTCACGAGGGCAGAGTAGAGGGGCAGAATCACCTTCCTCAGTCTGCTGGCTGCTCCACTGCTGATGCAGCCCAGGATGCAGCTCACCTCGTGGGCTAACAGGATCACACTCTTAGCTCATGTCCAGTTTTTCATCTACCAGAACCCCCAGGCTGTTCTCAATCATTTCTTCTCCCAATCCATCCCAATCTTCGCCAGTGAGTGCAGAGCCCAGCTTATTGCATTTTTCCTCAGTCTAAACCACTTTTGATAGCTTTCTCTATCATTTTCTAGATGTGCTGTCAAACAGATATTTTTTGCTCAGTGAAAAGACATAGCAGGCATAGTGGTACAGAATAAAGCAGAAAGATGACCCTCCAAGTATCTATTTTTTCTACCAGGGCTAGTTCCTGATTTTTAAACAGAAAACAATATGTTCTAAACAAATTTTAGAAATGGAGGCAGAGAGAAAGAAAGAAGGGCCAAGAGCTTCCAGTGAGAAATTTGATTGCTGGAAATATTTACAGAATCTTCCTGCATATGCACAGTCTTTTCCAAAAGGTCAGATGCAAAAGTGAGAGGCCATGAACTCCTTCAGGCATCTGCCATCACAACTAGAGTACTAACTATTCTGGCCTGGCTCTTTTGTCTGGTAGAGCAGTTCCACATTTCAGTATTCAAAAGAGTAGAGCAAAATGAATAAAAATAACAGAAAAAACAAAACAACAATAAAACAAATAAACAAAAAAAAAAAACCAAACCCCACAACATCAACAACCAACAAATCAAAACAAAAAAACAAACAAAAGAGAGTTCTGAGTTCTATACCTTGCTGTCTAGAGCACTCAAGATGTTGGAAAATCATATCCAAACCCTTGTTCTGATTCCAGAAGAGCAAACTTATGCTGCTGGCCTTTTGTGGATAGGACCCTAAACAGCACAGTGTTTAGTTAGAAATCTTCATACAGAGTGAAGATTTCTCTGCCTTTTTTAGGGACAAGATTTGTGCTCAGTGAGGACTAGCAAAATTTCTGAATTTTCAGCTTTTTAAAAGACAGGATAGATGTTTTTCTGCAGAGGATCTTGGTGTATTTAGAACCTATCTATTCATTAGTTCTAAATGTAAAATCTAAAATCTAAAAACTAAAATCTAAAATCTATTCATTGGTTTTCTGACTGAAAAGATTCAGAACATTTAGGGTTCTAACCGACTAGAGGTGTTAAAATTTGAGATTTATGTGCAGAGTCTGTAAAGTGGGGTCTGTTTGATTGACTCAGTATGTTTTGGAGACGAAAATGAGACTTTCTTAGTTCTGAGATAATCTATATGTGCATATAGTGACATCTCCATTAAATGAATCATGCATTCTGTGAATTTTGTTGTTTCAGTTTCCATGTGTAGTCAGAAACTCACCTAGCAGTCTTTATTCCATTTTGTCTAAAAAGACAGGAATGAAAAAAATGACGACCAAAACAGAAGACTGAGTGGGTTTCCCTAAACTGTGAGGTTGTGGGAAACAGTATATAAAAATCTTCTTGTAAAAAGTTTGATTCCACATCCAGATCTCTTATTGTTCTCAGTGGATGTAGGAATATTACTGCAGAGATTTAGAAGACAAAAGATGAAACTTGATATTCGCATAGCTTAAATAAGGGCAATAATTTTGCTGTGATCACTACAATTTCACTTGGCAAATGCTAGTATTCATGTCAAAATTGAGAAACAGCAGTTTCAATGCTGGTTTGTGTTTATAATGTTCTAGTTTTGATAAAATGTCTGTGTTCCATACAGGAAAAGTGTCTGAACTATTAAACTTTGCTATTTCATGATATAGTATAAGTATGAATGACGGTGCTTGAAGAGGCTGTTTAACCAATGTCTACATCAAACTTGAGACAAACCTCTTTTAATTAGCTGTCAGGTTAGTATAGATAAGAGTTTTGATGTTTTTATAAACAAAGGTCATTAAAAGTCTACCATAATCTCTGTGGGATTTTACTGATAATGGATAGGAAAAGGAGTAGTGTTGTAATCCAGCCAGGTTCGTGGGGAATTCAATAACATGGTATCCTCCAGGATTCCATAAAGTGATTCATAATGTAGCTATTTTCCATATCTTCTACATGAACAATAACAGAGAGGCCACAAATGCTAACTATATTGGCTTAGCTAAAGAATAACAGTTTTTCCATCTCTATTGTTCACTATTCAAATGTTGTTATTTAATAAAAGGCTAAATCACTAGACAGTTTAACATTAACAATGTGAGGCTTGATATACTCTATATAGTCTATATAGCCTCTTTAAAAACAAGCAGCAATGCACAAAGGCCTTGCTGTCAATCTGGTTGCCACTGTCTTCATATTTTATGTTTACACTGTGCATACAAACGTATTTGAAAACAGTTCTCATTTAGGTCACAAATAATTTAGAATTTTGACATTTGAATGGACTGATTTTTCCTTATTACAATGCTGATTTAACATAACCACAAGTGTATAGCAAACTAATTGCAAGTGTCATCTTTTGGATGGGTTACAAAAATACAGCCTAGTTTTGTTTGGGGTTATCCTGCATGCCCCAAGGACACTGTAATCAAATGGAGGGAGCTATAAAATGAGGCAGGCTAAAACTAGGAACTATTCAGCATTCTTTAAATCTCATGGCATTCATCTAGAGGGTATCATCTTGGAATAAGATAGCAGCTAGTGGTTATCCTCCTGAAATAAGATAGTGTCTCCTGAGACAACAGCTCTTATCACACTAGCTGATTTGACCAGTCAAAAATTTTGAAATTTGTACAAAAAATATATTGAAATCTAATCATCACCTCTAAGAGAATTTAATTCAGCATTTTCACATTCATACTTAACTGGAGTAGGATAGTAAGATGAAGCTTTTTGAAATATTATTACCCTTAGCATGGAAATGTTTTAAAATGTTAATTCCAATTTAAATTTTTAAAAAGTGTATAAAAATTTGCATCCCAGCATGCATTTCTGTGTGCTTTTTAGCAAAGTACAAATGCAAAAGGGATTTTTTTCCGACTGATAAAGGAGCTAATGGATGAAGCTACTAAGAATTGCAACAGAACATCCAGCTGAGATCCCACCCTTATTATTACTGAAGCCCTGCCACATTCCGTATTTGATTTGAGTCTACTTTGCTGGGTTCAGCCACCCAAAGGCCATGAGTTTTGAATATAAATATGAGAGAGACACTACAAGGGGTACCTATCAGAGCTGCTAAAACCAGATTTCAATAGGATGTGACTTTCCAGTGCTGTACCCTAAAATCACAGCAGACTGGTTGAGTGCTGTACTCACATGGAACAAAAAGGCCATGTCATGAAATACAGTTACAATCTCACTTACTGAGGAAAATGGTAAGTGGAATTTATATAGACATCCTTCAAACATGTTTATGATAAGAAATTACTATTGACATTGTATATCTTAGATAATCTCTATTCAATGTTGAGTTCTGCTCATTTGCAGTGTCAATAAATCAGCATATACACATCAAAATAAAGGAACTAATCCATCAGGGTAAATAATGTTAATGCTGGGTCCCTGATAAAAAGTAATCTTATCAGATCTTGGCTTACTGAATTTGGTTCACAAGACCTGAGGGATTACTTAAAAACATGGGACACAGTGCACTTAGCCACTTAATGCTTTCACATATGAGGAAAGTATGTTCTAAGTGTATCTGGAGGACACAGCCCATTTGTGGCTCTATTATGCCAAATTTTGAATTCTCTTTGATTTCAACCTGACTATAGGCATGAGAAAGGAAAGTACCTCCTTGAACAGGGACATTACATGGCACTTGGCAAACTAATAAGAAAGAGCAGCTAAAAAACCCAAAAGTTTGCATGCAGAATAATAGACCACAGAAATGGAGGTGGGCCCAAAGGTATGACAGGGAATGTAGTCACAATGCAAGCTTTATGGGGAAAGGAAATAACTCAAGAGACTTCTTTGCCCTAATTTTTGCATTCTTTACACCATATACAGCATATCGGGAGTTAATTTTGTCAACAGTGAATTCCTATTCTACCATCACATTTCATAAAGTATGGGGAAGCCCTTTTCCTGAAACATAAGACATCGCTCTATCAATCAAGTTCACTCAGAAAAGTTCTTATTTACAACCTCCTCTAGTAACAGCAAACTGGGAGCTGAAAGGAATCAGGGACTGTCGCAGTGTGTGCTTCTGATGTCTCCCAGGGCACAGGGCAGCAAAGGGTGCAACACCTTCCCCTGGGGAGCTCTCACCTCCCCACCAGGGACTCCAATGCTCTCAGCAAAGTCTGTCTGGGGCGCAGAGATGAAGCAGAGATGAGACTGCTCTTGGGGTAAAGCGAGGAGATTTATTAACGGTACAACTGAAGCACAACAACTAAAGCTGGACCCCAAAGACAGGGAGCACATGTCCCGCCTTGGGTTTTATGCACAGGCAATTCAAAGCAAGTAACCAATGAGAATACACTCAGGGAGGAGTCTAGGGCAGGAAATACAGAACACAATCCAATGGGAATAACAAAAGCAGAGTAATGATACAAACAGCAAATGATATATCGAGCAAGGGAAGATTGGCAAGGAAGGTTCTAGAAATAGATGCAGGGATACAGAGAATTGACACTTAACGGTATGTATAATTTAAATCGTAACACACAAATGAAATAGCAAAGCAAAGCAAAAACTCAAAGCAAAAACCGACACAACAAGGGACTGCATCACATGAGGGAAAGACAATTAACCTGCTTGTTAATTGTATAGAAGATAGTGCCATGTCAACATTTATTAAAAATAGATGGTATTAGTTTAAAAAAAACAAAAACCTGGCAATTTTCCAGAGACCCTTTTAGTTAATCTTCCAATGCACTGAGCAGCTTTACAACTGAGAGGGCTAGGTTACTCTGCTCATTGGCAGTAGGTAAAGTAACTCTCTCTTCCTTTCTGGATAAAGGGTCAAACAATTTTGGGAAGTCTGTAAATGTTCAGAGAAACATGCAATCTATCTGACTTCAAATGTTCACTTTAAAGCTGTTTTTAAGTAAAGAAGAACCAGCCTTCTTAATCTGCTAAAAAGAGACACCAGAATGCTGTTGGAATAATTTTAATTGCCACAGCACAATTATTAAGTTTGAAGGATGATCAGCTCTCCTGGCATCTAAGAGAATCCTCTCCCTTTTAATTTAGTCCCAGACCACTAATTAAATTTGAAAGCATAAGGTGTGAAATCCCACAGCTGGAAAACCAGTATCAAAGCTCCTAAAGTTTTACTGGTGTTGGTCTACAGCTTATAGTTTCAAGTTTATCATAATTTCAGTCTAAGAATCGCACTTCTTTAATCAGTCAAGTTCTCTTTGTACCCTTTTTTCATCAAAGGCAGTAAAAACTTACCCTACCTGTTTGGATGGCAAAAAAATAGAGATAAAAAACAAGTTCCTTTATTTGTTCACTTTTATTTCAGTATTTTTTGTTTTGGGTGCCAGTAAACACTGATGTTTAATTTAGAGGAAGTCAGTATATGTTACATTTTTATAGACATATTTGGCATACTTGGGTAGAACTTAAGATTCTTTTTCCAAATTTTATTTTTTCTGAAGAAGCATGTGTTAGGCAAGAACAATGAATTCCCATTAGAATTCTGCTAAAAAAAATTATATTCAGCATTGTCATCATTATCAACAGAAACATTTTTTCTTTCATGACAAATCAGATTGAGAAACCCCTAAAAGTAAAGGGCTTGCCAGTGATAAATTTGTCAGCTACACTGACTCCTACTAAATGTGGCTCTTCTTTTTTATGTAAAGACTCAAGAAATGCACATATAATCTAACCTCCCAAAATATGGGCAGAAGTCTTTAGAAGTCTGTTATCACATGTATTAATATGGAACAAAACATAAGTAACACTTTAAACATTATACATTTACAAGCTGTATATTTAGGGCCTAAGGATATCGACAAGTTCATGACAGGACTGAGGTACTTTTAATGAAAGTGGTGCATTCTGACAAATTTACTAAATGTTTACGACTGCAGATAATACTACAGAAAATCGTTGCGATGTCATGTGGCTAAAATGAGTATGCAAACCATGGGGTGTGTCTAAAAAGAGTACCTCATTTTGTTAAAAGGAAGAAAACCAAGCACCATTGGGAATATTAATTTGTATTAATTTGCTGAAGTTAGACACATAGGTGTTCTGGACAATTCTGGAGCAGGAGGCCAGGGAGATGTTCCTCAGACAATGGATTGGTAAGCAGTCACAAGTGTGTTCACTCTGTGACAGCTGGCAGGGACAAGCAGCAGGTTTTGGTAAGACCCATCATGAAGGATAGTTAACAAAACCCAAATGCTGGCTCCTTGAACATACATTGATAGACAACTTTGTGTGCAGGACCTGCAAATAACTGAATGTCTGAAAGGATAGAGTGTCACTGAGAGCTAAGTGGTTTCCAGCCAACCTTCATTAGCATTATTGAGGCAGTAGTTTGACATAATAAACTTTTTTTCTATCAGGTTATTTTTCTTCTCATTGACTACAAAAATTACCACTCATGTCTTTCCCAGAACTTATTTTTACTCTAACACCTTCATCACAGCAATTCATTCTCACCACAGATATAGTAAATGTGTTTTGAGCTCTCTTTCTCTCTCTTATCACATAATTCTGTTTTCCATTATAAAAGCAATTATGGTACCAGAAAGCACCTGAGAGAACTCCTAGTAAAGTCAATAGTTCATAAGTGATTGCAAAAGGATCTGAGACCAGGTGAGAGTTGTAACTGTAGAAAATGCATACTGACCCTCTTTTGCCACAAGTGGTTTTAGTGTTTATTTATATGCACTGTCTGTTCATAGCAGATCAGCATTGCTCCCTCCCAGCCCTCACCTCCCATTCTCCAACCCCACCTCCACACACCTATAGAACAATCATATTGTGTCCTGGATCTACTGCTATTTGAATTTCAGCTAGCTGTAGATTTCTGTGAACCTCAGCTCCATCTTGACCCAAGATATAGTTTGAATCTTTAGGCTTAGTATTTTAGTGCTTTGAGAAACAATTTGGCTCAAAGTGATTGACAGAAGAAAGTGGTATCTTTTCTGGTCATCCCACAGCCAGCAACACATATGCCCTGGCACAAAGGAAGGGGAAGTTTCTCAACAGTAATTGCTGTTGACCCAGTATGAACAGAACAGGCCCTGATGGACTGAGGAAGCACATTAGGCAGTCCAACTACAGAGTCAGATGATATCCAGCCTCAGTGAAATTGTCATGTCTAGCTCACAACACTTTAGATATTCAATAAATCATCCAGTATTAGTCAACTGAAGGGCAGAGCTCTACACCCACCTCTGGCAAAACAAATTGCCAAATGGGAATAAATATCTTGACTGGCATGCCCAAATGATGATGTTTGGAATGTCTGGTGCCACCGTCAAGACGGACCAAAGAAGTTCCCTTTCCAACTACCACACATAATACAAAACAAATAATGTCAGTATAGTGAGGTATCAAATCAAGTTCACTTCATTTGTACCAACAACACCCTCCTACAGTCCTGTATATCAGCCAAGTCACTGCCATCAGAGAATTCCAGTAATGGATATTTCCATAAGTAGTGAAAAAGAATTGTTTCCTCTCCAAATATAGGTTAAGTGTTCCTGCTTCTAGTTTTGTTTCAATGTGCACTGAGACAATCATAACTGTAAAAATAAACTGCTGGGAGGAAAATATTAATTATGAAAGATCTGGGATGTTCTCATCCTTCCAGTACCTGAAGGGAGCCTACAGGAAAGATGGAGAGGGACTATTTACAAGAGGATGTGGTGACAAGAGAAGGGAAAACAGATTCAAACTGAAGGATTATAGGTTTAGATTAGATATGGAAGAGATTCTTTACTGTGTGGATTATGAGGCACTGGCACAGGTTGCCCACACAAGCTGTGGATGCCCAGCCCCTGGAAATGTTCAAGTTGGATGGGGCTCTGAGCAACCTGGTCTAGTGAAAGATGTCTTTGTTCATGGCAGGGGGATTGGAATTAGATGATTTTTAAGGTGCCTTCCAACCTGGATGTTCTTTGATTCTATGAAAATGCAAGCTACAGAGTCAAATACTCCCAATAATATCCCTCCCTCCCCATTTCTTACATTAAAATTATCTATTAATATAGACTACATATAAAATAGGACTATGGGTTATATTACATAAACTAGTTCTATGACACCTTTTTTTCATAATCTGTTTCAAATCTACAATTTGAAAACAAGCTGGCACACTTGATAATTCAATAGTGTCAAAATAATGCAATGAGGTTCAAAAGCTTGCCACATGTTTACAAAAGATTTAAGAGATATCTAATTATGACTGGTTTGTGCTCTCAATCAATATTCTGCAATGCAGCATCCTCTGCCTTAGTCACACTTCCCGGGAATAAGGTTCAGTGCTTTGTGTGCTACTGACACAGGTCCTGCCCAGTGTAGGTGGTGAAAATTGCCATACGGTCAATACAAAGTGAAAGTTGTTCTGCTATAAATCAAAGAGTGGTGCTGCCTGCCGTCTCTGGAATTACACAATCATATTCCAAAAGGGTCAAATCCCACTACTTGTTTTTATTTTGCACTGTGCTACAGCTCAAAAACCAATTTTCTAACCTTCACACAAAAAAGATATTTAACTGTATATTGGTAGATATCTTTCTGCTTACTCTACCTGTCTCCTAACTAAATCTGGTTCCTCTGAAATATGCCAGTAGAATAGTCACTCAAAATTATTCTGTAGAGAAGCAAGCTTCATAATGGTATGTAAAGAACAACTATATTTTATTACATGATCAATTTCAACTTCAAGGCAATACAAGCAATAAAAAAAGTCTCAATTTTCAAATATTTCACCATAGGAACCTTAAATCTTATCAAAAAGAAATCTTTTTGAATGGAAAAACTGAATGTGTACAATAAATTTTGAATCCTTTATAATATATTGGAGAGTGTGCCTCCTCTCCGTGACATAAATATTGTTTTCCATTGCCAGCAATAAAATGATTTTCTCATTCTGTAAAGTTACGGGATCTATCACCATATGAATAACTTTTATCTCCCTCATGAAAAAGGAAATTGGTACCTCTGTGCACAGAATGTACAAAGCAAAGGGCAGACTTGAAAGCTCTGTAGGTCAAAACTGGATTGCAGTAAATATTGTCTGTATGTCAAGTCTGGGACTGAGAGAAGCACTTTCTGGAGTGTTTCAGCACACCAGCATCAAATAGAAGGTTTGCAGAAAGCATTTTTGAAATGCTCTCTTACAGCCCTGTCCAGAGCCAGATACTTGCTTGGCAGCAGAACAAGGAACACTAAATTGTATCATTTTAAGGGTAAGAACTGCACCATTTACTTGTGGATCTAAGCTTATCCTCAAACAGGACCATTCATCTCAGGACAGCAGCAGGTCACCCTCCAGGAAACTTTAGTGCCAGATGACCCCTGAAATGTCCAAGTGCTGTCAACAGGGCATAGGAACTGTGAGAGCACAAAGGATTTGAGGCGCATCAAAGGGTGTCAACAAGGATCTCTGTTTCCCAAACTGATCTTGCACTCACTTGAGGGCTTCAGCTCAAAGTGATGAAGTAGCCCAGCCCTCGGAAATGCATGACCAAGCACCTGAGAAAGAGCAGCTTGGAGAAGAGATGCCCACCTCTCGTTCAAACAGCAGTAGAGATGTATAGAAATGTCACACAGCACAAACAGCACCACAGAAACACCTATGTGCAAACTCCCTTCACTTCCCAATACATAAAACTTTCTCCACCTGTGAAGACAAAACTGAGGCCATTCCAACACTCCACCAAGAAGAGCTATAATGAAAACAGAGCACTCCAGCCTATAAGCAAAAGGAATTTCTTCAGGTGGAAAGCCATATACTGAGGTCAGACCACAAAGAGGATGAAAAAGTGCTGCAAAAATACCCTTAGAGCTCTTGAAGGAGAAGAATTCAAAGAGCTCGATTCACTGGAAGAAAGTGGAAGCTTGTGGAAATCAGGGCACATTTCACTGCATTTCAGTGCACTTGGCAAACGCCCCTTTGCCTCTACCTGGAGGCAACCAGACTTTCATAATGTTAGCTGACACCCAGCTACATATTCTGGGTGGCTAAATGCCATCCTGTTTGCACTGAAAAAAAAGCAAAGGAGTTATACAAACAAAATCCCAGAAAATTCCTCTTGTCCGCTGGTATGTACTTTTCTACTGAGAAATAAAACCTAACACAAGCTAAATCCTAAGCCAAAACTACTAATTTTTATTGAAGAACGGAGAACAGTCTCCAGAAATTCTCACAAGCCTGTGAGAACCATAAATGTTAGTTTGCTATGAGGTTAGTTAGTTGGCTAAATTGAACTAAGACCAAACTTCTTCAGTACTGAAGAAGCATGAAGACCATAAAACAGAACGCTACAGTATTCCTATGACATCATAGGGTGTGAAATCAAAATGTAGACCAATTACTGGCACACTAAACAAAGAAATTAGAGATTCTTTTTATTTTTTTACTGGCAGATCTTATGAATGTGTTTCAAATAGAAAAATGCAGCTTTTACAAGCAATACAGCACAACAAAGAATTTAAATTTCAAAAATTCAACATGCTAAAAGATGGGGGTTTTATTCAAGTGTCTCTCAGTTATCACCCTCTCTCCCCAGAATCCCATGGCAGTGCTAAATTGCAATTAATAGGAAGAAAAACTACCACTGCTTCTCAGAATCACTCAAAAATGCTATATTTGGATTAGAGTAACCACCTCAATTAAGAACGTAAAAAAAAATTAATATGGAGACAACGGGATGAAGGAGAAAAGATTTTCCCAATGGAAAAATTGTACCCCTGTAATGAATCTATGTCAAAGATCACCTATACTCCAAAGAAATAGCTTAGAAAGAAGGTTTAAAGCCTTCAGATGATATTTTTGAAATGTCCAGTAATAAAACTGGATGACTTCCAAGCTCATAAAACATGAGTGCTACAAAGAGCTGGAAGTTCACTGTTTAGTACAGAATCTGCTGGAAACACCATCAAGGGCGCAAATGATCCTTCAGGGTACGAAGAAGATGCAGCTGCTGGGAGGCTGCTCTCTGCTAGGACAACTTTGCCTTGCAAAGGAGAGAACATACCAGGTTAAATAGGCCACAGGGCAATTTGGATATGATGGTTTTCACTGTTCAGAAATGAGTGTAGCTTTTAGAACACAGAATTTATTAATGCTGTGAATAAGAGAAGACCATTCTAAAGGATGTAGCACATCACAGATGGGATAACCTTATACACAAACACTAATATCAATTTATAGCTCTGTATTAGTAAGTACAGAATAAAACTTTATCTCACTGTCTCTGTTATTACATATCAGTGTACAGCATTTCATAACTACATTAGGCATAGAACTGAAAAGTATGGGCCAGGTAAACAGCTGAGACAAAAGCATGATACCACATGACCATCACAGGATAAAGTCAAGCAAGAAACATCTCAACAATCTCTGAAGGTATTATTTCTCAATTTTGGTAATGTCTCATTGCACTGCTCTGAAGAGAGAAGGACCTCTCCATGAGACCTGTCAATGTTCTTAGATTTCTGAATCACTAGTGAAGATAGAAGTAATGATGTTACCCTGGTTTTGAAGACCTTTTTAAGCCTTCTGTTAGATTCTTCATATTGGAGTCAGAAAGGTACGTTATCCCACTTTCTACTGTAAACACTGGCCATGTTTTGCTGTCTTTCATTGTTTACATATTTCTAGGTGGGAGGAGAAAGGTGATTGACAGTTGGCTTGACCAATGTGGGTTGAGAGGTGGAATTCCATCCTCCAATTCACAGGCGACATAGAAAATGTATAAAACTGAGATTTGTAAATAAACTCGCCCCTTTTTCTTCCTGTTTCGCTCACCAGCGTGTCCTAGTGTGGTTCCTTCCGTGTCTGCGGTGATATAATATAAAAAGTATTATGAAGGGTTGTTGAAGTTTATCTTATGTACTTGAATGTGGTTCCAGTGGAATGGAGCAGAGAAGGACATACTGTGTGTTTTTTACCTCAGTCTAGACAAATAAAGCATTCTGAATACAGACACTTAATCTTGATATCGGAATAAACATTCCTACACTCTTGGATTCATTCTCTTACCCTTTTATAATCTTTTTCCAAAATAAGTCAATGTTCTTCTGACATGTTCAAATGCTGAAAAATCAGCGTTCCACCATTTGAACACAGTATTATCCTTTACAAACATTTTGTCTGCAGAAAAAGTGATGGGAGATAACATCAATTCACACTTTGAATTAATTGCTTTAAAGAGAGATAGTGAGTGTACATCTGTCTCTGGAGCTTTGGCTATTCTTACATCAGGAACTTTAGCTCTGTCTTTTAAACAGCTTCCTGTCTTTGCATAGAGCAGACACAGAATTACAGATGAGGTTGATGCTACAGTCTCGCCCAGAAGGCCTATGCATCACAGTACCCCAGGCAAGCCCATCAGATGTTTTCAACACAACCTCATAGGAAATATTTTAAATTCTGCAAGATCTGTGTCCAGATGAAAAGGCAATAACAAATAATGTATTCTGGACACAGAAATACAGCTTCACCTGGGGGAAAAGGAAGTATAAGTTGCTTTGGAATCTCAGCTAAAGGGCCCCAGACTTTATTAAACCTGGAGCTGTGAGTGTGTAGGTGTTGGATTACACACATCAATAGGAAGAGGATGATTTCTGGGGGCACTTAGGAGAGATTTTGAATTATGGCACTTATCAGGCCTTGGGGAGCATTTTGGCAAGTTTTTGAAATGCACTCACAAAATCCTCATGCACTTTTGGAGAGAGCTACAATGGCTGAAGCAAAAGCAGAGCTTCTCAGAGCAGCAGCATGTCCACCCCGTAGAGCACAAGTCCTTGCTGACAAATCTGTGGGGCTGTAACAATGCTCCTTCAACACCCTCTGTAACTTGGAATGAAATCCTGGCCACATTTGCCTCACTGCAAAAAATTTAAAGAGTTTACAGTACCAATAATTCCTTTTCTTGTTTTGGGTGGTACCTCAATTTACTGTTATCTGAGCTGAAGCAAGATGTAGACAATTAAGATGTAAAGAATGTTTTCAAGGAGAAAAGATCTTGTTCTGAGAAAGAGCTGTCATGCAAAATAAAGCACTTGGGCACATGATTTTCTAAAGATAATGAGAGGGGTTCTCCATCTCCAGACATTCTTAGAACATGTTAGACAAACATCTGTCAGAAATTAATAAGCTGCGGTTATGCTGCATCAGGGAGAGCAACTGATATGTGGAGGTCCTTCCCAGCCCCATTTCCTATTACACTCCCTCTCTGGGCAAAAACTTGGACATTCCTGGGAGAGGTGAGCCTGGTGAGCCTCAGCAGCTGAACATTCACAAGAGGAATTTTTATATTTGCTGTCCTGTGGGGTCTCTTCAGAGCTGTGCATAGCTGGCTTTACTGGGCAAAAAGGTCTCTTCTATCTCTCAGTTTAGAATAATATCCCATCATTAGGCTCTCAAAAGAAGGTCCAGGAATATAGAGAAGACATTGGTTCAATGATTTTACCTAAACATTTTAGAACTCGAAGCATTCTCCAGGACTGGCTAACAATAATTAAAGAAAAACCATGTGAGGTTCAAACACAGATACTCTTCATAAAAGAAAGATGCACGAGCTGGAGAGGGAATCAAATTCTATAGTAGAACTTCTGGAATAGCAGCTGGCATTAATATTAGTCACTTCCAACAACAAAGATCTACATGGAGCTTCATGAATTAAGTTTCAGTTCTTAATAAAGTAAATTTCTACCTTTGTACTGTGTTTGTGTAAGTGAAATTACCACTGGACTGCTTTGCTGATTGAACTGAACTTTTGGTCCAGAGCAGTGTTTTCCCTTGAAGATACACCTTGATGGGTTTAAAGTTGATGTAGAGGAAACTTCCACAGGCAGTACATATTAGATTTGCTGCACATCTAGGGCAGACAAACCACAGAAAATAGTAGTTGACTGTACTATTCAAAGGGAAAAAAAAAGTTTCATCAAACTATATTCTATTTGATTATGCTTTAGTTTTATATAACATGCCAAGAAAGAAAATAGCAACCAAAGTCCTAATGAACAGTTGTGTCAGAAATTGAACTTAAAAACTTCTTCTAACCAGCAGCTTGATAATTAAAAGTAATTAAATTCAGCAATATAGCAAGAATGCTGTAAATCCAGCAGTCTGTTTAAACTGTTTTGAATTAATCCCAAACTTATGCAATTTCAGCTAAAACTGTAAAGCACAAAAAAATCTACAAAAGCAATTGTATTGCCTAACTATCTGCTCTCTAATCCAAAAATTGTAAAAACTGGGGCAAAGACTGAATGGGCACAAAATTCTGTGAACTCATATTTTTGCACATCTTTTTTTCTCCTGAAGCTGCCTGGAGCTAGTATTATAAAGTTAGTAAAAGCATAGTAACTTTATGGCTAGCATGCTCACTGCAGAGCAGTCCAGGCTGCTGTAATCTAACCCAGGGGAGCTTTTCTATATTTTACATGAATAGTTTATTGGATTAAATGTGAAGCATGTCCATGTACAGCCAGTGCAATGAAATGATAGCATCAGATTCATGCATGTGTGTTGGCTTTCATCAAGTTCATATATTTCTCTGAATTTAGTTGTTTGATTATAGGACCTCCCCTGCACTTATCTAGCTACCTCTGCAAGTAAAATGTAGATATACCTGAAGCAATACTCCAGGAAGCAGGAAACTCTTTTTCTCCCTCTTTTGTAAGTATTGGCTCAGAAGAAAGACACCTGAACTGTAGATAAGGTTATATTTTTAGGAAACATATTCCCACGGGGCCAGAAGGTTTTGTTAATACAGTGTACAACTTATTGTTGTGTGTTTTTAAATTATTGCTGAAGTTTTCAAGATAAGGATTTACTCATAGAAACCTTCTACTGGATATTTCAAAATATACAGTTTTATTATAATAGCTTTATGCAAGTAAAAGTTCTTCCCCATTTTTCCCTCAGTCATACCTACAAATCCTAGAGCTGGACACTGGGTAGCAAGACAGTCTTTAAAATTTGACTGACGATGAAGTTACTTGATATGAGCAGTACAGAAGGAAACTCGTTAGTATTATTGTGTTATTGAAGTGAATACAGATACATTAAAGTTGTTTTAAAATTAGCCAGATAAAGTATTAAGGGTATGTAGATCTTGAAAGGAAGCAGCAGTAACTCATATGGCAATAAAGCCTATTTTATGATAAACTGGCCTTTGAAAGAAAAACAGCTGCTTTTTAGACAAGCTACATGCATTTTTTATATACTGAGACATGCTTGGGTTTTTTATTAACAAGTACTATTCAGAATTCTGCATCCCTACATCACTGCATTCATAAAGGCTTAAAAACACTCAAGATGCTAACATATGTCTAGGAAAAATTTATCTGTTTCTCATGACTCTTTTTTCCATCCAAACGCAGTAACTGAATAGCACCAGCAATGGCCCATAAAAAATCTTTCTGAAAAATGCTAAATCTATTCTGTTCCATACAACTAGACAGCAGCACATTTCTATGCAGCTTTACAATAGCTTTTTGGATGACATTGAAGTGTCTGGTGAAGAGTCAAAAACAAACTAAAAAAAATCCCTCCACCTTGGCAATCTTGCCAAACTAGAGCAGCATCAAGAGCATCCACAGCTGACTCTGAATTCAATTAGACACCATGTAGGCACAGTTTATCCCATATGCAATTGAGAAACTGTTTCCTGAAGCCAAAAAGGTCAAACAGAAAATGAGTAAGGCTTCCTGCAGCTCGGAGGTGAAAACAAGTTTATCACACATGCCTTCTGCATGGTCTGCCCAGCTGCTGCTTGTGCTCCCTGGCCCCCTAAGCCCAGCTGCTTGTTGCCCATTAAGCGCATCTCTGCTCTTCCTTGGAGCTCTCCCGACTTGCTCCGCTTCACTGCCAGCTTGTTTGCAGTCAGGGCACCAGGTGGCTGCTTCTCCTCTGCAGTGCCAGCTCTGGTTCCTGGGCAGAGCACTAATATCAGACAAAATTGTCTGCCATACGCTTTAGAGGGAGTAGTGCTAACCATGAGCGCTAAAAAAATCATGAGATCTTGTCAAAAATATAAGAACTAAAACAAAATAACAATCACATGGGATTTTCTGTATGTTTTAGTATGAAAATAAAGTCATATTTTCTGTGGTTTCCTCCTCTGCCCTTCAGCTTAGAAAAATACCATTGTTCTGGCCAGTCCCAAGAACAGCCACATCTCAGGAGCTCAGGCCTTCGCAGCTTTTACCACTGAGACCACCCAAGCCATCCTACCACACCTCGAGGTACTCGTGTACAATTAGCATGTGCTAAATTCTTAATCACTCCAACAGCTCTGGATGCATTCACTACATCTGTAACTGAAAAGCCTTTTTTACCCTCTGAATACCAGTGATATGATTGATATCCTGCCTTCCTGAACAAAGCCTGTCTTGTATTTCTTCACGCGTAACCAAAATTTCAAACCAGACACGTCCCTGACCAAGTATCTGTGCCCTACTGGGCCAAAACTTATCAGGTTCTCATACACACCAGAACTTCTAGAATTAAGATGCTGCCAAATTCCAATTTCTTTCTCAACTTGTTGTGAGCAATCTTGGTTCTCCTAAAGCCAACGAGATTTTTTTCCAAGGATTAAATGTAGTCATAATTTCACCCAGTAATGACATGAAGCAGAAAGCAATGCAGCTTAGCAAATGTTTAGTGAAGCAACTGAAAGAAGAAAAGGCAATCCTATTTTATATTTTTCAGTAATGTCAAGGTGAAATGTGAAATGAGAACCACAAAGGAAGACTAAAACTCATGAAAAGGAGATATTAGTGCCACAAGAATGTTTTTCTGGTCACAGCTGGCTAAATATCAATATTAATATACCCTCCTATATGCAAACAAGTCCTCAGGTATATTGCAGATGCACACAGAATTACAGATTTTCTTTACTGATGATGAATTAACAAAGTACCTTCCTGAAATGAACTGAAAAGGGACTACCCCAGGGGGTTTCAGTATGCCAAACATTTTACATATAGAAACTGTACACTGTGATGGCACACATAGCAAGTACTTGTTCACCACAATGTTAACTTCCATTTACCTTGCTCATGACTAACACAGACCATACAGCTTCTGTGTGTACTTAGCACTGTGTATTTGTGAGACAGCAGAAAACAGTTCACACTATGAAACACAACAGACAACTCATTTTTATTTCTTAAACAAATAGATGCTTTGTAATATTGTATTTTTTAACAGTTGCAAGCAATTTCATTATATCATTTTGTCTAAGATACAGGACCCGAGTGTACATAATTGAAGACAAAGGAAACTGAGAACACACTTGACAGAATTAACAGATAGATGAAATAAGTAAATGCAACTGCCACATCCCTTCATTTGATGTCTGTGCTAAGACATCTTCTAAAGTTCCAAGCACACAGCACACACCAGGTAGAATATTTTAAACAGCAAGTTTGTTTCAGTAATCAGTATGGTTAACTAACACTTTATCATAATATATGAAATTCCCTTAGGTACTTTATTTTTGCATGCATGCACCACTCCTTATTATGCTTCCCTTTTTAACAGAGTCTTTATTTGTTTTAAAGATCAAAGTAGATAAATTCAATACAAAGCTATGCAGCACGAGCAGCACCTGTTTCTGCTACCCACACACTCTTTCACCCATTCCCCTGTCTGACCTCTCTCTGCAGGTGACTATGAGAGAACAGCAGCTCTCTGTGAGACCTGAATGGGACATACACATGGGCAGATGCATCAAATACTTTAATGTTTATTAATCTAAAAAAGAGTGCAAAGATTACAAAAATATAAGGAGTAGAAAAACCTCAGACAAGCTAAAATACATAAAATCTTTAGGCAAAGTTTGTTTTGATCAGGCAGAATTTAGGTTATCAAATTCAATCCAAAACAACAGGGGTATAAACTAAAAAAAATATTACATTTATACTAAAAGGTGACAGTTACCCTTCCTTCCTAAGGCCACTGTACCACAGTAAATACTCTCATTCAGTGCATCACAGCATCCACATATCAGAGCAGTTCCACTCATGTGCTGCTGATACTAGAAAAATAGCTTTATTTAATTTTTTAATGTATAAACTAATGCAAATTTTCAGGTGTAGTTTTGATCACCGTAATTTTGGTTTTTTATTAAATTGTTCTTCAATAATCCCACTGATTTCACAAACCTGTGAAATCAAACAGAAAAACACAGAAATTAGGGCTCAAATGCAATGTACACAAAAATAGGAGAAAAGGGAAAATTAATCCTTCACTGCGTTTTCATTCTGTAAGAGTTTTCTATTATGCTAAATAAGCAACATGGATCAGTATGTTGGTGAATTTTTTCTTTTGTTGTTGTTGTTTCTAAAATATTCAGGAGCAAATAACAGTGTCCTTAGTTATACTATTTGTTCCAATTATTCAGTGTTTTGGAGGTTTTTTTTCCTGCTACTTCTTTGTCAGTACTGGTAATAGATTGCAAAAAATAGCCTGTGTTTCAAAAAACATTGAACATAATATGCACCTGCGATGAATCAGATAAGCTGAGTTAGTGGTGTTTTAAATTTCTGGTTGTTTTCAGGTTGAAAACCTTCCCCAAAGCAAACAGAAATGTAGCTTTTATAAATATTTAGAGATGCATATTGCAATGGACTGTTTTGCAAATGTTGCTGACTGCAACACAACCTGCCCTTTCCACTATAAAATGTAATGCTGTAACTGGATCTATTACATAGATCCAGAGAGAGAATCAAGGTTATAAACTGGAAACAAACATCACAACCACATTTCATTGCACAGGTGAATGCATAAAGGTCTGTGTGTTACCTGAGAAGCCTTCACCTTGCCATTTTTAAACACAGAAGGAAATCAGGCACAGCAGCTTCACTCCTTTTGGACATTGAAATACGAAAGCCCTTTCTGGGAGATTTAAGAAACTTGGCAGGAACAAACTTTGCATTATCTCCAGCTAATTAATTTAATACAACTGGAATAATTTTCACTTTGTCAGGTGATAAGCCTGGACTTTGTACGTGATTCTGTATTGATAATCAACAAAGCAAGGTACATACCATGAAAACCTCTGCAACAACAACAACCAATGCACCAACCAAACAAACAAAAAACAAGACATAAAGCTTAAGAAACCTCAGCAACCGTTCTTATCCTTTACTACCTTATATGGTTGGGGGCTTTATGCCATTTATACCTAATGTTTAACTGTTTTCCTTGGAGGTGCTTCATTTAGCAGATATTCCAGCTCTATCACAGTTTGATCTTTAAGCAATGAACTTGTCTTATGGTGGGATAAAGAGTAAATATGTATAAGCCTGTTTCATTTGCAGATTCTTCTCGTGACTGTTACCCACAGAAAACCCAGGGACTGGTCTTGTTAACTGTAGAAGTTAAGAAGTTAAGGTGTTAACCACACATCAATGGCTTTGAGTTCATTGTGTCCCCTAATTTTTGCTTATAACACTTGAATTTCCTGGTTGCTAGGACAGAGCATTTAATTTCCTTTGTCATAGTTTGATGAGCTTTTTACTTAAAAATCTATCTACAGTTACCAAGTTGTCTCTCAAGTTCCTGGCTGAAGGCCTTTATGTGAGTGAGGCAAATTCCTAACAGGGTTTCCCAAACCCTGGGTCATTTTTAATCTTCTTCTGAAATCGCTTGAGTAATCCCAATCTGTTTTAATGGCAAGACACCTAACCCACAGTTTTTTTTACTGATATGATGTGGAATAATTACTTTGCTACTTAACTTCTAAGGCATTCAAAAAATGGTCTACCCTCCTTTGTGACAGCATTATGCTGAGAGCTCACACTGAGATGATCTTCTATGACCATCCTAAATCCATTAGGTCACTGCTTTCCAGGACAAAGCCTCATTATTCTGCAGCAGAGACAGATATGTTTCTCTGGTGCCAGATATATTTCATTTTGTTTAAATATACTTCATCTGGTTATAATAAAGTGCATTTTACTGGAATGTGACCATTATACCAGGGGATTCATATCATTTAATAACTTCAACTTGTCCTTCCCACCCATTATCCAAACCTATCAGACCCTAATGAGCCCCATTCATCTACATCTTCCCATTAGAAACTCTAGTTTTTGATTCTTCATTGAGCCAGCTTTTAATTTACCTAATGTGTGTCCTGATAATTCTCTAAGCCATTTTTTAAACTACAGTGTCATTTTTTATTACATTAAATATCTTTGGGAATCCAAGTTTAGCATAATAAGGCAAGCTGTAGAAAAAGATATCTGTAGATTTGGAAGCTGTACTGAAAAGAGCTTTCTGCACTAAAACAGGTTTTGAAATTTTTTTTTTACTCACTGCAATGGAAAATTCCCTTCTCATACTAAATATTTAGTCCAATGTGAAGTTTTCCAAAGTGAAACCAAACATTAATCAGTATAAATAAAGCAACATGCCTTAAAGCCTTAATAATATAAGAAGATAACAGCAGCTTTGGATTTAAGCACATCCATTCAAAAAACAGGAAACTGGAGTCTAACTCCAACTTTCCCTAACTGTATTTGAACTCACCTTGCACTGTCCAACCGTCATCTAACTTCTGGTAGAAATAATGTCAATCTCTACTTTTGTTTCACCATCAATATATAATTAAGTCCAAGTGGGCAGTTTTCCATGCTAGAAATTTGTTTTTATCTACTTTCATACTCAAAAAAGCAGTTATAGGAAGTGATGCAGCTTCAGCTATGAGTGTCACAAGACATCCAGCCAAGACCATCTAATAGGCCTGGAGAAATTCTGTTTACAGGAGCACAATCCTTTCTGGTATCCTGTTTCTGAAGTGGACATAGAGCTGTTTGAAGCTAAATACATAGCCAAGCCAATGGCAGGCAACATGAGAGACAATGTATTTTCTTTAATATACAAAAGTACGTACTGGAGAAATTTAGAAAATAACTCATATCCCAAGGAGACAAAAGCTTTACGACACCCCTTGCAGAGGTTATGTGGAATGGGGAGATATAACTTTTTTACTGCAGTTTGTATTATCACTCTTGAATTATTACATGGAAGAAAGACACCAATAAACTTCTCCAGAAGATCCATGAATTAGGATAAAAGTCTCCCAAAAGTTCGCTTTTGGGGCAGATTCACTTGTGAGACCAAAAAAAAGTGAGTATTTATAGTGAATTTATTATCCACTGAGAAAAACTGTCAACTACAACAATTATGTTCTTACTAACAAGACATATAATTGCCTAACATTTGAGTGATGCCTCATAAGCACCTTATTCTCTAGGGAAACCACATCTAGCCTTGCCCTAAACTCACACCCACCGAAACAGATGCTTCCAATACAGCTATGCTCCATTAGAGAAGAGCACAAATACAAACAGCTGAATTTGAATGACAGAAATGGAATGTGTTTGTGTAAATGTCATAAACTTTGCAATCAACAGTTGCTGCTCTAACCCAGATTCTGTCATTCTTACTCACAGGGAGTAGCACCTGGCTCTAGCAAAAGCAAACTCTCACAGCAAAAGCATATTCCAGCAGTAGACTCCCCTCTTATTGTTAACCCCGGCCAAGCAATTTTCCTAATCTTAGGAACGCTTATTTGCGTAATTAGGATAAATTGACTGTTTTGGCATGTGAATTAACTCAGTGTAAGGAACTTTACCCATGGACAAATACTGTATGGACTGGAATTTTACTAGAATACAGTCTGAATTTCTCAAGTGTACTAAAAGAACCCATCTTTCTTTCTCTTGGGTTTTTTCCTAGGCAGATGTGTGCAAATGGGAAAATGTTGGTTTTCTTCAACACCTGTTGAAGTCATCAGCAGAGTGTCTTTGCAGAGTTTCAAGACCACTGCAAGAACGAATGGAGTAGAAACCCCACTTCTTCCCAATAACCATTTGATTTAGCAGCAGCAGACCTTTCACTATCAACCTTAGCCAAGAGTTGGCAGATGAAGAGTGGCAAAACATTTAAATTTCCTCCCACAGGTCGGAGGACAAGACTTCAAGACTTGCCCCAGATCAGCTGAGCTAGAAATGAGCATCTAGTGCTCTTTCTGCAAGTTGGAAAAAGCGATAATGGACATAAAACTTCATGTACCACTGTCTGCAGAAATTGGCATGTTTTAAGCAGATTAGTACAAAGGAATGTTTTTACACAGATGATCCTTAAGGTGACTTCCAGCCCTTAATGTTCTGTGGGTATATTTAATATGGAGTAACCAAGTAGCAAGCTTTTCAAGAGCCCACTTCATTCACCCACCCTGTACATCTGCTAGGTGGGCTGACTGGAGGTAGGGATCCTTTACATCCAAGGCTGTGTGACCTGGGGAAACCTGCTGTGTGGGTCACTTCTTGAGTTCACCACCCAAGAAAGCAGACTCAGGCTTTTGGGCAGCAAATCCTTGCCAAGACTACAGATGGTAGGTCAAATTACACCACAAGCCTGTCTTTGTGTTTTTCAAGGTTCTTGGAAGCTAGTGATACTTAAGAAATTTCCAATCTTCAGTCTTTGTAGACTTGTTCTCAAGGGAAAATTCAAGCAGATTCTTGCCAGTCTGCTGAAAGGATGAATTTCTTCTCATAAAAAAGATGAATTTCTTCTCAGTTTTGCTGGCTAAAAAATGTTCTTGTGGCAGTAGATGCAGTTCTTCTGTTTCTGTGCATCAGTACCCCATGCTGAAGAAAACATATTCTTGCTAGCTCAAAGAACTTTCATCAAACTGAAGGATTATGCAAGTGATAAATATTTTCTCCAGATCTCTCCTTTTTCCAAGAATGATCTCTATGCATTCTCTGAAAACTCTTTGCAGGGAATCAGCACACAAGCAATCTACTGCAGGTAAAAATGGGAAACTGTCCCCAGAACGACAGAGGAAGAACACACGTGAGGCTCTGTCTAGAGACATTTTTAGTGACTCTAAAAGAACACCACAGGTCCTTGATTTTGGATCATACTGCCTTGACAATTTTCATCTCTCATTGTGCAGAGAGCTTCAAAGAACACATTTTCCAAGCAGAAGAAATTTAGTTTCTAAATTATAATAGCTCTTAAAATGCATGTGTTAATTCCTATTTTTAATAACAAAATGTACATTACAAGAGCAAATAATTATACACTATCTGTTTCTCTGATCTATGGTCACAAAATTAAGTCCACAAAGAGGAAAAGGAAAGAGTATGATAAAACAAGTCAACAAAGCTTCTTAAAAATATTTTCTTTCCTTCTTTAACATTACAAATCTTTTAAGCTAGAATAATTTAAACTCTTTTATATGAGTAGCTATTTGATTTAAAATGTTGTCATAATTAGTATGAAGATCTAAAAATTATTGACTTCCAGTTTTCATTGAAACTTGCTGCTACGGATGAGTTTTTAAAATGCTGTCAGAGACCCTGGAGAATTTAAAATATAGAGTCTGATTTACAAGAACTGAGAATCAAGATCTCATTTCCATAAGACAAGATATGCACTGTTGTATCTGTTTTGCACACGATGTTTGTCGAGAGATGTTGAGATTCCAAAGTGACCCAGTTCTGTTCAGTTATCACTTGCTTTGAAAATAGCCTCTCTAAACTCTTACATCTGAATATATTTGAAGCTGTTCCCCCTTTATTTTTTTCATGCTTTTTCTTGTAAAACTCTAACCAGAAGTTGTACTTTTAAAGAGTTCAAGGTGACTCACACAGTTTCTCTTTTTGCATTGTTTTCCCACTACCAAAAACTAGCTTTACACCTGGCTGCTATTATCTCAAAATAGTCAAAAAGTGTGGTAAATATTATCCACATGTAATTTATTAAAAGCTAAGTCAAAGAACAGGTGTTGTTATTGTAAAGATTAATTCTGCAGCTCTTCTGCTCAAACTCACAAATTATGAACTCCCGGGCCTTCTCAACACTAAATCACACAAAAAATATCCACATAGATTTATTACTTTGTAATCTTGCCAACTGCTCTACCTACAAGCAGCGGCACCAGCAAGTGTGCCAAAGCCCCTTGCTGACTCCACTTTCAACCAGGAATTGGCAGCTTCTATTTGTCAGCAATGGTAGTTGTGCACTTGACAATGTCACTAGCACAAAAATTCAGACAGGGATGTTACCTCTTTTAGTTACTTTTAATGAAATTTTTCACTATTAGATTTCAGTTACAGGAAGTATTACTTTGATAAAATATTTTTGTTCCATCTCTTTAGTTATAGTAGTGTAAACAGTGATCTATAACACAGGGTGCACCAGCTAACTATACTGTAGTCAACATGGGTTCACAGAAGGAAAGTCCTGTTTAACTAACTTGTTATCTTTCTGTGGTAAGGTCACCCACCCAGTGGATGAAGAAAAGGTGATAGATGTGGTTTTTCTGTATTTTAGTGCTTTTGATACTGTCCCTCACAGCAGCCTCCAGGACCACTTGTCCAGCTGTGGGAGGAGTGCTGCAGGCTGTGCTGGGTGAAGACCTGGCTGAAGGGCAGAGCTCAAAGGGGGCAACTGGTCACCAGTGGTGTTCCCCAGGGGTCAATTCTAGGGCCAGGTCTGTTCAATACATTTATCAAAGACCTGCAGGCAGGAGCTGAATCCATTGTTAGCAGTTCTGCTGATGATCCCAAACTGGGAGGTGCTGCTGACTCTTTGGAGGAACAAGGGGCTTTGCAGAGGGATCTGCACAGTGATTAATGGCATGCAGTTTAACAAGTCAAAATACCAGATTCTGCACCTGGGATGGACTAATCAGGCACAAGTATAAACTGTGAGAGGAGTGGCTGGAGAGCCTCTCTGAAGAAAGGGATCTGGGGCTGCTGGTTGGCAGTAGGCACAGCAAGAATTAGCAGCATGTCCTGGAAGCCAAAAGGACAAACCACATCAAATATAGAATCACCAGCTGCTCAAGGAAGATGATTATCCCACTGTGCTCAGCACTGTGCAGCCTCAGCTGGAGCACTGTGTGCAGCTCTGGGCACCACAATTTAGGGACACGAAGGTCCTTGAATGTGTTCAGATAAGGACAACCAAGCTGGTGAAAGGGCTGGAAGGAATGACCCATAAGGGGCAGCTAAGGACTTTGGGCTTGTCTAGTTTAGAGAAAATGGAACTGAGGATTGACTTCACTCCCCACAGCTTCTGGAGGAGGGCATGTGGAGAGAGAGGCACTGATCTCTTCTCCCTGATATTCAGTGACAGAACACAGTAATGGCTCAAAGCTGTGCCAGGGGAGATTCAGACTAGACAACAGGAAGCATTCCTTTACTGAGAGGGTGAAAGACTGAATAGCCTTCTGAGGGAGATGGTCAATACCTCAAGTCTGTCACTGTTCAAGAGGCATTTGGATATTGACCTAACATCATGCTTTTAATTTTTAACTTACCATTTTGTTTTTTGGGTAGTGACAATGACCTACCAGGATTCTCGGAATATTATAGCACAGGATTTTGGGTGCTCGCAAGTCCTCACACCCAGGAAATTCAAGTCCAGCAGCTATAACAAAAACATGCTGTGTATCTGATATGTCCTGGAGCATCAGTCTCCCTGGTCACATAATTAGCATCAGTCTGTGTGGGCACAGCCAATCCTACCAATGTTTGTGGGACTGTAAATTCATTACAGAAAATACTGAGGAAAAATTGTATGCACAGAAAAGGCAGGCCCCAGAGTCTCTCTTGAGCCACCTAAGTTGAGCTTCAGCTCAAAGGTAACTGAAATGCTCAGGTGCAAGTCAAACTAGAATTACTGGACTTGGACTAAAATCAGCTGGATGCACAGAATCTCATTGTAATGTTTTATTAGTGTTCAAAAAGACCTGGCACACACTCTTCAGAATCTCACTGCGTAAATTTAAATTTTAGTCAAACTCTGGGCTATGTATGAATTTTTGAAACTGATGTATGAGTAAAAACAAATTTTTAATGAGGCATAATTAAAAAAAAAATCTGTTTATCTGGCATATTTCTTATGAATCCTTAATCCCTTACAGAACCGTTCCCTTCTGTAAATGAAATGTTCTTTTATATGTTAACTCTTGATGTTTAAACCAGTACTGAGTTTTTTAAACATGCTGATTAAATCATCTGTTCTTTTCAAGTACATCACCTAAAATATGTTAGAAACAGTCTGCATATTCACCCTTGCAGATCACAAAACTACTGTGAATTAAAAGAGAAAATGTGAAACAGTAAAATCATTTACAGGTACGTTGTAGGCAGGGAGAATTTTCTATAATTTGAAAATATTGTGATTTATAGCATGTTACTTGTTCTGTCATGTAGGCTCTGGTCCTGCTGACCTTCACTTCCACAATTAGACAAATACTTCAAAGAGTGTAGGATATTAAGGATTACTTGTATGATCAAGAATTTTTTTATTAATACAGATTAATTAAAAAGAACGTAAGCAAAATAGAGATAATGGAGAGATAGACCTAAGGAGCAAGGCTCTGCTTTTCAGACCTGGAGTTTTTTAGCTGGCTTGGTTTTTTTTTCTGGTGAATACAGATTTATTAAACAGATTATCTATTTCAAGTTCATGTTATTTTCTGGAACAGCTACTTTAACACACCAAGATAAATTGTTCCACTTAGCTTAAGTAAACACTGTTCTGTGATCATTTTGTCAATGTTCAGTGACTACAGGAAAGCTTCTAAAAATCAGTCCTATAAGGTTCAGCCCTCAGACAAATAACTACGTGTGAGAAATGCTCCTGTGAGCAGGTATGGCATCTCCACAGTATTTTAAGATATGGCAAATAGAAGAAAAGTTGAAGGGTTTTGACACATTATCTGGTCCTTACACATATACTTACATTTGTCTTGGTCAGCTTCCACTCCTTCACTTTCTGTGTCACTCGGCAATATCCAAGGTTGATGAGCAAGTTGAAGCTGTTGTAAGAATTCATCCTGCCACAAACAGATCTATTTTAGATAAAATGACAGACAATTGTTCTGTATAAATGAAGACTGCAGCAAGCACTAGCCTCAACAAACTAGAGAGGAGAAATAGTTTAAAAACAAAAAAACAACTTGCTGTGAAAATAAAACCAGAATGCAGAGGATGTGCAGGCTCTTTGGAAATTTTTTAATCTATTCAGTAAAACAAAACAAAACAAACAAAACCAAACAAAAATATAACAAAACCAAAAGCAAACAAACAAAACCAAAAAAAAAAAAAAAAAAAACACCAAAAAAAACCCAACAAAACCACCACAGTGAAGGAGTCTACTTAGCTATCTCTCTGCTATAAATACAGATTTGTAAGACATAGACATAGTCATTTTGGAAATGCAGTGACAGGACAAAAGTGCACATATTATATCTGACCCTGCTGTTTTTGGACTGCATAGACATTTCAAAGGCAATTTGCTTAAGTGAGGCTTTGACTGTCAAGATTTTCACTGTTTCTAGTCTAATAAGAACAAGAACCTGAAACCTGATTTAGAACCTATGGTTTTGTTGCAAAAGGAGAAGGCTTAGAAAGGAAAAATATTATGGAAACTTTTGTCTTCAAGATATCATTAAAATATCAAAATATATATGTATTACGTGGTTAAAATCCATATGCAGCTGAATGTATGTTTTTGAAAATGCTTTAAAATTGCTACTTTTTAATACAATGTATATATATGTATGTGTATAAAAATATTTTTCCATGCAGACACACATATGTACGTGAACAGATACATGCAGACATATAAAATACTCTGACGCATTCCTTTGCAATATTCACGGGGAGAGATGAGACTGGAATGCACAGTTTTATTTTCAACAGCAGTTCAAACGTGCAAGTTTAGTCTCTAACAGAAAATTTTAAAATTGGCCAGATATCATAAAATTACTGGCCAGGTTTTTATAAGCTCTTGGAAAAAAAAAGGGGCAATAACCCTGTTTTGTGTTACACCAGCTGAAATGAGAATCTACATATTTAAAGCTAAATTGCACTATAACATAATTGTTTTTCTTAAGCTTTCTGATTTAAATACAAAATCCAGGCTTGTTTAAATCAGTTTCTGGAGACTGAAGGCTGCTCAATCAAGATCTAACTCACTGGGAGTAAATTATTAATTCTGTCAGTAATGTGCTAAACAATTCCACAAAGACTGCTGCCATGGCCCAGCAGTAAACTTAGGCAGGAGCCCAAGCCTCACTCATGTGCTGCCATTTCCAATGTGCTGTGCTTGAGAAGGTTGCTGACTACAACACTGAACATGTTTTGGTTCATGGAACAGGATTCTTGCAGTAGGGATAGTGACTCTCACACTGATCCACATACTTTTTAATCTTCCAAAAACACAAAGCAAAGACCTGAGCCAGGCAGTGGAACAGAATGAGAGTATCTGACCAAAAAGATAGGCCTCATCACAAGTTATGCTTTATACTCCAATAAAGAGGAGTAAAAATTTTGTTAATCAAGGCTATATTCAAATAAGACAGAGTTTCCTGCTCTTAACAACAAGACTAGAAAGGATTCCTGAATACCACCTTAAACTATCTGAATAAATGAAATGATTGCAAAATTTCATGTGTTCAGAAAGTGATATGGCAAACAAGGGAGTCAGTAGTATTTTCATCCCAACAGCTATTGACAAGTATCACAGAATTGTGTCACTTTAATGGAATCCATCCTAAAGAGATAAGCAGGGTGTAACATTCCTTTGCCAATTTATACAAAACACCAAAGGATTAGGAACATGCATTAAAGTATCTCTGCCAAAGTATTTGGAGCCCTGATTTACTACCTTTATAGAGATAATAAAACTATTTCTCTAGGTAGCATTTCTTTGCTATAATTCAATTCAGCCTTGAACAGAGCTGATAATAAAACACACCTGTTAGAACTTAGTAGTATTATGTGTGCCAGAAGGCAGAAACTTGTCCACAAAATCTCTGATCATTATAAGTCTTGAGCATTAAAAAACCCCAAAACATTCTTAACAGCCGATATGTTAAGTACTCGCCAAATTATTTAAGATTTGTGCTATAACAAGATTAAACCACCCATGCTGCAGCATGAAGTTTACTAAACCTTAAGAACACTGAATTGTATTTATTAGTAATACTTTTCTATTTAGACTTGTTATGTTACTCTGAAGCACATTACAATCAAGGAAGCATACATAAGGCATTGAGAGATATGTTAAAATTGCCAACAAATAAACAAGTGAATAAATAAATAAAGTTCCTTAGGCTAAAACATGCTCCTGGCACTACACAAAATGTAGTCACATTTTTTTCAACTGACTTATTCTTATCAAATATATGTCAATATTGTACTGATTAACTCCATTAATATCACCTAAGAGTAAGGAAGCAGAGTTATTTGCAAAATCTTACCAAAGTATCTTCTATATTTACATCTAATAGAAATTCCCAGTTAAGACCATAAGGCTAAGAAGAATAAAGGCAATTTCCCTTCTTTTATTTTACTGACATTATACAGGAAAAGGATACAAAACCTACAATGAAAGTTGCAAAATAAATTACAGTATCAGCCTTAAGTTTTATATGTTTGTGATCTGTAAAAATACAAAGCCAGACAGGACTCTTGTTCTCCTACCGCAAACCATCTCTGCCTTTTTAAAATATACCCCCATGGTCAGAGACAAGCTGTGACACAAGAAAATGTAATCATGTGGCCACAAACAGAAGGAAATGTTAAACTTGGCAAAAAATGTCACTGAACGGATATATTTCCTGGGTATGTTCTGTCTAAATCCACTTCTCTAAGTGACCAGGAACTTAAGTGAGCAAAAGACAGCTTGAAAGGACTCCCAAAGCTTCTAGTATAACATTCCAAAAATGAGGCTGGGAGTGGCAGATTGGCCAGATCTCCATCAGCTACTTTCTGATATCCATGGGCCTTCCCAACCTGGCGGAGGACGGTCTTCAGTATGAACGTGTCATACCAGCAGCTTTCCCTTTGGGAGCAGAGCTGGTCCCAAGCTGAGTTTCCATTATGTCAAAGGTCACTTGTGCATGTCAGAAAGGATAAATAGGGTCTGAGCTGGGTCACTAGCAGCCAAGGTAGTATTGTACCCAGTGAGCAAAGAGAGAGCAGAGCATTTGTCACTTCTAGAAGGGATTTTAACAGAGGATAAGATCCTGCATAGAAATGCTGAGGTTTAACATCAGCTTTACAATGGATTGCTGGCTGAATCTGGACATGCTATTCTAACTGGAAAATAGCATAATAATATTGCTCACTTCCTAAAATTCTCAAGACAAATATATACATATATTAAAAGTATAACACTTACACTTACTGTGAGAGCTATCAGCAAACAGAAGTAACAAGACACAGCAAATTAAATGGGACATTTGCTTATTGTTATTATAACTACAGAAAGGCTGTGAAAGAAAGCATTTTAAACTGTCTGCCTCTTTACAGGAAAGATCAAAAGTGATGGGCAGACTGGGTATCTCTCACTCATTACATACACATACTTTCAGGAGTATATACAGTAATTGTACTTGGCATCACAAGACTATGTATAAGTTAAGAACAAGACTGCCTAAAAAAGAAGAATAAGAGGGGCAAAGAATTTAGTTGGAGACAATAAAACCCTTAATTTCTTCTGAACATTTTTTATTAAAAATTAATTTCAGCCCTCATTTTCTGGTACGTGAGAAAATTCTAACACACAAACACATCCCATACTTCAAAAGAGGACACAAAGTGATCTCTTTTGTAAAAAAAAAAAAAAAATTTAAAATTACTTTTTTTTCACCCATGGAAAAAACATGGTTTGAAAATATATCATTTGGCAGTGAAGATACTTTCAGGAGAACTGCAGTCATCTTCAGTCCTCATGTCTATAATCTGGATATTTAATTCTAAGTGAAGAACCAGCTCGAGTGATGGGATTAGTGTACTGCCATTCAAACACCAAAATCATGAGTATTTATTTCACCACCAAATTTAAGTAAGATTTCTCCCCCAAATTCTAGAGTAATCTGTGCCTCATTTCCTTTTCTTCACAACAAATAATGGACATCATATAAGAATTGCAGGGTTATAGTAGGTATTTAATCTCTAATTTTCCTACAAGCAACCCTCAGCAACACTACCATAAACAACATTTTAAACTTTCTTTAGAAATCATGAGACTGGTAACACATTGCGTCAAGTGTCACACCCAACACATTATTAAAACAGATGATACTCCTCAGAAACAATGTAAAGGTATGATATTATTTTCAGTCATGGCAAAAAGGTCTCCAGGCTTTGACAAATGGATTACAAAGAGACTGGTAATAATGATGGGAACCAACATATTCCCCACCATTAAAAAATTAGCAGTCTAGACATATAGCTCCTTCTCAAGTCAGTTTAGAAGGACTGGCATATCCTGAGAAAAGACTCACCTTTGTAAGGCATGTATAGAGATAGCAGGGGTTTTCCTTCACAGGTGCTTTTATTTCCACTGCCCACATACTGAAGTTATCTTTAAGGCAGATAAGGTTAGCAGAGGAGAATCCTACTCAGAATCTACAAGGTACTTTTAACTTTTTCTTCTGTTGTTTTAAACAAAGACTAGTCCTGTAGAAGCCAATAATATGTGACAGGAAATTTTTATGCTATAAGTCAGCTTAGTATTAGTGATTCAACAATGTTGGACATTTTCTCCTGCAATTCAGTTTGGTGCTTTGGAAAAACCTGTCCTTTCAGTGATGCCTAATTAATCATTCCAACTGCCCAAAAATACAAAATAAAAAGTAGATCAAGAAAATATGCACTGCCAGTGCAGCAGGAAAAAAAATACCACGGAACATAAAGATTAGATAAAGTTTTGTTTAATATTCCAGAGGTATGCATCTGTTGTAAACTGTAATTCTAATAGGACTGCTATGCATCATACAGGCAAAGCCCTACCAAGTTCATGGTAAATTTGGGGGACACAAATGTTTCAGTATGATTTCTGTAATAATACTGACATTCTCTAATGAGTACCTCTCAAAGCTGAGCAGTATTTCCGTGCTAATGTTCTCATAATTATATTTCAAGTTCTTTTCAGCACAGTAGGTTACATTAGATATACTGATGTTACTTGAACATAAAATGCAATCAAGTCTTTGCATTATTAAACACAGCAAAAACATTAAATTGAAAATCTTACTTCTGATAAACTGTTTCTCTGAGTAGTGACAGTTCCAACAACATCTCCACTCACTTGCACAGAAAGCCCTGAAGCAGCACTGAGGGTCCTCCCCATCTGGCTCTTAGATGACAAAGATCTGCTTCTTTGCATGCTAATAATGCTTTCCCTATTTCCTTGGTTGCTAGGGGTAAGAGGCCGTGACAACAAGCTATTTGGGGTCACGGGTCTGCTCCCTGGAGCCGAGGGCCTGTTGGTTTGTGCACTGCTGCTTGTGACACCGGAGAGCTGTGCTCTGCTGTTGGTGGGCAGCGGAGGCGATTTGTTTCCTTGGAGCTGAATGGCCTTGCCTGGCGGAGCTGGCACCTGAGGCCTTGGGGTTTGGCCCTGTGCAGCTTGAAGATTGCCTGGATGGTCAGACGTAACCACACTGGCATGCTGGACACCAGGGCTTCTGGAGAGCCTTGCCTCTTCCCACAGTGCGAGGTCCTTCTCAATGTCTGTGCACACACACACGAACAAATGGAAAAGAAAGAAACTCACTGTCTGTTTCTGTCTGGTTTAAAACTCTTATTGATTTTCTCCAATGTAAGTGAAAATCTGAAGCTGTGCAGAGAAAATCTATTCATGCTTAAAATAAAAGGCAGCAGAATTAAGAGTGCAAATGTTTGGCAAGCATTTCCTTAAAGTTTATTCACATTTGATTCACTGCAACCACAACCATCCTACAGAAATGAAATATTACCTCTTCATTGAATGTCAGCACAACCTACAAAAATTCCTTGTTTCAGCAAAATTATGTCTCTGTGGCTTTTGCACAGTTACTGCAAAAACAAGATTAGTACCAAACTAAGATGAAGCAGTGATGTAAACTTGACATCCTCAGCTGCACTGAAGAGCAATCCAAAACTGGCTCAAGGCAAAACTTTTGCTTCTGGCCCTGCTGTCCATTGCTCAACCAAAACTCTGAGCGAAGTAACTATTGAACTCTGCCATGTCTGGATTTGTGATGCTGTTTGAACCCGAATTTTGTGCTGTGGCCTGCCATCAGTGTCCCAGCAGGTGATGGGGTCATCAATACCCAGAGTCCAAGGAGAAAAGGTGACAGACGTTGGGTGGTCCAATCCCTACCTCGCACACAGCCATAAAAAGTAAGATCCATTTTAGAAACACAACCAATTAAGGACAGAGAAGGAAAAGTGTCTCCTGAAATAATATCATTTCATAATGCTTCTAATGAATTAAATCAGCCATCAAAGCTATACAGGACAGGGTAGCTGGAATTTAGGTTAGCATTGATAAGCAAGTACAAATGTAGAACTTAAGAAACCATTTAATTAAGTTTATTTTATCTTATACTACTGTTATGAATTTTCACTTTCACTGGCACGTACTCTACTGTACTTGATTTTCATAGACAGCTGATCATCTTTAAAATATCAATGCCATTTCTCATGAACATGCATTAGTCACAGTCCCAGAAGCTGTAAATTAGCAAGGCTCTACTTATTTAAACATTTCTAAAATAAGCATTTTTTAATAATGATAACAATTTCAGGTTCTAGAAATCCTAAAAGAAGCAGATTCTAAATGGCATATTGGAAAATGAGATTTTCTTTCACTTGTGTTTACCAGGAGGTATAAAAGGATGTTAGATGTTGAATAATTAAAGATGTGCTGACTTTAATATCAACATATTTTATAAGATCTTGAAAACAGGAAAATAAGCCATGCCAATTTCATGCTGCTAATCTAATACAACACATTATATACAATTCAAATGCTATTGCTAGAAAAGCTAGCAAAACTGAAATAGTTGTGAAAGCCTCAGAAAAAAGTGTTTCTCTACTTTTTAAAGATTAAATATTTTGCTGTTAGAAAATTTCAAAACGTAATATTTCTAGCACACAGTTAAGAATATTTCTAATTGACCCCTTAAAATTAATTATTTCTATTTTGAAATAATTCCATCTTGAACTATTCTTCCACTATGCTTTCAACTTTGGAACTTCATAGAATCAGAGAATGGTCTGGGCCAGAAGAAACCTTAAGGATCACCTGGTTCCAAACCCCCTGGTTATAAGCAGGAATGCCTCCACTAAATCCTGTGGCTCAGAGCTCCATCCCACCTGGCCTTGAGCACTGTTAGGGACAGGACACATCCTCAGCTTCTCTGGGCAACTTGTTCCAGTGCCTCACCACTCACAGAGTAAAAAATTTCTTCACAATGTCTAATTTAAATCTCTCCTCTTTTAGTTTAATGCCTTTCTTCCTTGTCCTGTCACTACATATCCATGTAAAAAGTGCCTCTCCATCTCTCTTGCAGGCCCCTTTAGGTACTGGAAGGCCACAATTAGCTCTCCCTGTAGCCTTCACTTCTCCAGGCCAAACAACCCCAATCCTCTCGGGCTGTGAGAGACACTCCAGCCCTCTGAGCATCTTCGTGGCCTCCTCTGGACCCACTCAAACAGGTCCACATCCTTCTTAGGCTGGGGGCCCCAGAGCTGCATGCAGCACTCAGGTGGAGTCTCATGAGTATGGAGTAGTGAATCACAGAATCTTCAGAATTGGAAGGGAGCCACAAGGACCATCAAGTCAAACTCTCCAGTTTGGCCTGTACAGAGACCAAACCTGTGACCTTGGTGTTATTAACACCAGGCTGTGACCAACTGAGCTGGTCTTAGAGCGGGAAGAAGCAGCTCCCTTCACCTGCTGCCTGCTCCATTTTTGCTGCAGAATGTGTAACATGCCTGGCAGAAAATCAGGGGGCCCATAAATGATACTGTGGACTACTTGATTTAAGGCAAATTAAGAATATGGTCTTGTAAAGTTCCAGCTGAGTGTATATCTTTGCAAAATTACAGACGTCCAATTTGCCTGAAGTGAATCCAGTATGCTAAGAAATAGCATGAATATTGAATGATTTAATAAGAGTTAAATAAACATTATATTCTGGCTCATGTTTCCTTAATTTCATATAGCAATCAAGCCTGAAGATAAACCAATTATTATAATCATTTCTCTACATATAATTAAACTGTTTCCACTGAATAATTATCCAGTTTTATTTACACATCTTCTATTTGATTTTGCTTTAATATAAGCTTTTCAACCAGAAAGAAAAAGAAATTGCACATTCCCAGCTTTGCAGTATTATCTGATCCATATTAAATAATATAATTGAATTACGACTTAGGATTTTTAAAAACTCTTGTTGATGTCATTTAAAGGAAAATAAAATGCAACAGAGCAATACAAAGGCATTTTGTTTTCAAGTAAAAAAAATATCCAGAATAAGGATATGATTGATATGTGCTTACAAACTATTCGTTTTTTAACATTTCTTCTTGTGATAAAATATTTTCCAGGAGTATATAAAGACCACAAAATCAATGCAACAAACCAAATTGGCAAGGTACTGGAATCACCTACCAAAAAATATTCTCCATCTGCATGTGATATAAACCAGCCATAGTAACATAACAGCCTGGATTTCAGAAAGAAAAAAAAAAAGAGCCATATGTAGAGAAGGAAAAGAAAATTGCTCCAGTATCTGATTTTGTAAAACTGCTGCTTTCAAATATCAAGGTACTGACGCAGTTGCTGACAGCTGGTGCTAGTTCCTTATTTAGGCACAGACACCAAATTATGCCTTATCTTAGGAGTGATTTTTGTCCAGCACATAGTCCATAAGGGAAGGCCAGGCCCCTTAAGAAGGTGCATCTGAAATGGGGGCCATATTTCATCATTACCCAGGTAATCCAAGTCATAGCTCAGGCATCTAAATTACTGCCTTGATAGGCAGCCATTTCATAGAATTAATACCATTGTGCTTGCTCAGAGAACTGAAACAAGAGACTTGCTGATATCACAGACACTTGAACTTTTGCAAATGTATAAGACAAATGAGGCTAAGCAAAACCACAGCATTATTATCTGAGGTACTCTGAACTGATTATTCATGGAAATTACATTATTCTTGTCTTTGAGGGAAGTAATTGTCTCAAGCACCACTGGTGTTATAATAGGACATGAATTATTAGGAATACAATAATCCAATGTCTAATAATTGGGCTGTTTTCAGTCCAACAAAAATTACTGAATGGTAGAATGGCTGAACCTCATGTTACAGCTTTACTGAAATAACAGGCCCAAAGTCAAATGACAGGAACAGCACTGATGTGAGAGAGAAAATCTTGGGGGTCACACAAGTGCAGAAGGACTCTCAGAGATTAAGTGAATGTAGCTAGTTCGTTTGCAGTCATTAAGTATTTAAAATTCCAGATTCTATTGAATATTGTAGTTATTACTGTCAGCTTTGCCAAGGGACTGCATTTTTCATGGCATAATGC
This sequence comes from Cisticola juncidis, assembly GCA_013400215.1. Taxonomy (NCBI): domain Eukaryota; kingdom Metazoa; phylum Chordata; class Aves; order Passeriformes; family Cisticolidae; genus Cisticola; species Cisticola juncidis. The sequence continues at coordinate 788,526 of VXBR01003878.1, read as the reverse complement.
ATGCAAGAACAGTTTGTATGACCATGGAAGTGAGACCAGTAAGGACATAAATCAAAGCAGGGACATTTCATCAGTCTTCTCCTGAGTGACAACATAAGGGAAAACAAGTGGTACTTCAGTAGCAGTGCCCTTGGGGTACACAGGTCCCTGCTATGCTACAGAAACCACATATTGGTTTGCTGCTCTCCTGATTCCCACTAGATGTTCCTGGGAGTTTCAGTTTAGAGAGAGGGCTCATGGATTATTCAATCTAGCTGGACAGTGGCTGCAGCTCTAATAGCTGTAAGCTTTATGAACATATTAAAAAAAATTGAATTACAGCATCTCTACTGTCAGACACAAAACCCACCTAAACTGGCTTCATTTGCATATATCATAATTTTAGTTCTTGCTCCATTGTGAGCAAAACCTATTCCTAAATAGCTTCCCTCATAGCTTTGTCATCTGCCTTGACCTCAGCTGCAACACCTCCTTTCTAAAGAGGCTACAGCTTTCCCACCATTGTTATTGGCAAGATAAATATCCAAAGTATTTTAAAAAATCACACCAAAAGTGTTCTCTGCCTCAGTCTCTAAATAACTTAGAAAAATGATTAGATAAATTTCATTTCTACCTTCATTTTACATATACTGTCTTTATGTTCCAGTGAAGCATTACTTTTCACAGAACTAGCCTATGAAGCTTTCACTACATGAGAAATAGCATGCATAACATAGGACTACCACAATATAGGTCTATGTCATTCCTTTCAATGAAAGCTGAAGATAGAAAACATTGGTTACAAAGAAGAACGAATTGCAAGTAAATTTTAGACTATTCCTCATTAATTTTTATAAAGCTCTAAAGCATCATTTTACCACACACCCCACCCTTTTTTTCTTTTTTTTTTGTTTGACTTTTCAGAAATGGTAACTCCATCAAGGATGCTGCAGATGTTCCAAGGCACACAAATTGATTTCATTCAACCAGAATTCTCATGAGGAAGGGGAGTTTTTTCCTGCAAAGTAATCTATTCTCCAAGTAAAGATCCACTGCAGCCTGCTTTTAAAGACTATTTAATAGTAAGTAAAACATCAGTACCTCATTACTACTGGGTGAGCAGTAAGTCTGGGTGAAATATGAAAACAAAAAAGGGGGCATTATTATGCTTACAGACTACAGTATATTTAACATGGTTTAATATACTGTTTAAGGAGTGTTCTTACTGTGATTACAATAAAGTTCATTACATCTACAAAAAAAAAACATTCATTGTGTTTTCTTCAATGAAAAAAAAAAAGTTTTCATGTGTTTTCATTGGCATGTGAGTTAGATAATCTTTTCCTTCATCTGAAATATTGGCAGAGCAAGCTGGGTGAGTACTTGTAGGCATTTTATGGTTCCTTGATCCCATACATACCAGCTAGGTGTTTTTCCATGGTCTGAAGTTCTTTTGCTGCTAAGGAGTCCTTTAGGAGTTTCTGCCTTGGGGAACCTCCAGGTCTGACAGTCACAGCATCCAAGGTCCAAACTGTCTGAGACTTACACAGATAAAAAGAAAATGGAATACTTTTAATCTGGTTTCATATTTATATCTGAAACTATAAAAAAAGAGTAGTGTCTCCATCTAGGATCAGGAATCTCATGCTTATTATGTAGAATATATAAAATTTTATGCAAAATACTACAAAATTTTATTTCTTAACATACAGAAATAGTAGGAATTAGTTAAAAAGAAGCAGTTCTAAAATAATTCAAATATACACATTCACATAAGCTCTTGCTCTATGCTTGAGACATCATAACACAACAAATTTCTCAACGATTTTCATTCTCTGCAGTTCCAATTACTTAGTAAGGGTGGCACTTACTGTAAATTACCATAACATTTGGCTCAGCATCTCTGCAAAGCTGCACTTCTGGGAATATCATAGAGTTACCTAATCAAAATTTCCAGTACTGTTTTATCACTGCAAGAAGTATTCCTTTCAGAAATGGCAACTAAATCATCAGGGCAACGTAACAGTTTGAAAGGGTTGTCAGTGAACAGACCATCACCCCAGTCTCATCTTTATTTAACACTCTGGTATTCAAAATAATTTGGTTTTTTTCTGGAACCCACTCCATACAGTTTCAGGAAATTTTTGTAAAATGTACTATGAGGTAAACTTGATGGATGTGTATGTGAAACGCACAGTAAAACATATGACCAATTGTGCAAGACTTGCTCATAAAAAGACCAAATAAAAACAACAAACAAAAAATCAATTAAATAATACTTGACAGTGTATCTGAAATAAATTTTACATTATTACCTCACCAAAACATTTCATCTGCAGTTTAGGAAGGTTTGTTGGTTTCCTAAAGGAATAACACTTATGCAATGTTCTCACTGTCATTCACCTCTTACTAATTTTTATATCTTTCATTAAATGCCAAGCAATTTTAGAGAGGCCACTGTTTCAAAGACATTGAGCTGAAGTAATTTCAGGGAGAAGAATGACTGGTCATTCCTGATAGGTCAGAGGAGGGAGACCCATCCTGGTGGCCCCATTCCCAGAGGCACACGGGACACCACAGCCCGTCAGGCTGGAGCTGTGCCATGGCTGACACCATGGGATGCTGCGGATCCAGGATGCTGCGGATCCGGGATGCTGCGGATCCGGGATGCTGCGGATCCGGGATGCTGCGGATCGCTGCCCTGAGTGACGGCACTTCCCTGGCCAGGCTCCCATACCACAGGGAAAGGGCAGCACCGTTCACAGGATCAACATGAATACCATCTCTATTCAAAAAAAAATTGCTTTAAATAGTGTAGCTGCCTTCCCTTTTAGTAAAGTAGGCATAATTCTACAGAAGTAATTTGTTATATGAGATATATTTTACATCATTGTTTCATCCATTCCAAATAAACACTGCCTTGAATGCAAGTGATCGTTGTGAACCACGCAGCTTTAAAATATGATAACACAGATTTATATTTTTAAAGCAACAGCTATACTGTAATGCATACTGTGTATGCAAAAAAGCCCAGTCACATTTACCAGCACACAAAATAGTTTGAGCTGCAGATAACTCTGTTCTTATTAACTCATAAAATTTTTAGAACAGTAACAATATTTTATTTGCCAAAAATTTTTAATGCTAATTCTTCCCTGATTTAAATTACCTGTTTTTAATGCCATGCAAACACAGAGGAATAGCTGAATAAAACAGTAAATTACTCAGAAATGAACTCACCTTCAAACATTTTTATTTCAGACATATCACTAGACCTGATTCACTTGTTCCCCTAAGAGATTTTGAGCATTTTTCACTTGGGTCCTAAGTGTGAATTGTCCATCCAATTAACAACTGGGATTGTTGAGCTCACTACAGAATATTAATCTCTATTAAATTATACTCCTAAATGCTTATTTCAAATGGATATTAATTATCCAACATTTATTGCTAAATGGAAGAATATATTATTCTGTGATCGGTTCCTCTGAAATAAATGAAACTAAATAAGAGATGGGAAGGGGAAAAAGGTATGTAAGAGAACTCCAAATTTTCATTTTTCGACCTATTTTTAGATATTCTCTGTCCATAGATTTTATGGTGGATAAAGGACATTTTTATTTGCATTTCATAGGTTATATTTTCATATCTGGGAACAAACACAAGGGAAAAAACACCCAGGGTTATAAGGTTTAATCCTTTTTTGAACATACAATTTCATTCATAAATACAGCTATGATGAAATATGGAATAAAAACTAGTCAGTGGTCTGTGGCAATACTTGACAACAAAACTGCTCTTCTAATTTTCTCACATTGGGTTATTCAAATTTATTACAACAAATTATTATCAGATTTCAGTAACTCCTTGACTTCCTTAAAATATACTTCCAAAGGTTATCCTGATGAGAAGATTTCACTTTCCATGTCCTTGAAATGCTTCTGGAAATGAAATGTAGCTATCTTTCTCTTCTACAAACCTCTGCTGGTTTTTTGCACATTTCACCTTTACTGTGCTTCTTCCCTTTATGCACAGTAGTCATGTAAGAGTCGTACAAAAAAAAAGGTGACTAAGTAAAGGAATTTCTCTACTGTTACATATTCAAACTCCCTTTCAGATACACAGTTACAACACCCTTGGTGAAACCAAGATAACTTTGGATGAATTTTCCCCCAATTTTGTGCATTTTCTATTGTATGTAATATTGTAGCTTATGACATTTTTTTCAGGTAATAGATTCACAAAAGATCAAAACAGTATTGCTATAGTATCTATGGAAGATGAGATACTTAATATTAGCAATTTCATTACATAACAGATTATGTGCTTATAATAATAGTATCTTCTAATTAAATTCTTACTTGATAGAGAATCAAAATGATTGGGGGGGAAAAGGGCATAAGAAGTCACTAAAATTGTACTGTAACCATTTTTTTTCTTTTCCTGAAGCTAAATGTTCCATGGCTCTAACCAACAGCATTTTTGGAGGTAGGCCCAGGTTAATATTTTTATATATTTCTAAATAACATTGAGCATTAAAAACATTTTTTAACATTTTGAGACTATGAGTTCACCTGGGTGCATAATGCATAAACACAGACAGAGGTCCTCAGTGTCTCCAGCAAACAATTTATGCAACAGTCTATTCCTAAAAGATAAACACAAGCTGAAAGTAGGGGATATTATCAAGAAGGCTTTGGAAGCATGTCGATTCAAATGCAAGGATAAATGAAATTTTACAGCTCTAGCAGAATTCCCTGATGCCTCTTCTCTCCACTGGATACACAGCAGCAGTTCAGATATGTCACTTAAGAAAGAGATTCATGCTTGCAAACCATTTATTTAAATGTTTTTATTGCACTTCACCAAAACTTATCCTTTGTCTCCCAGCTAGGAAATGCACAGATGAAACACTAATGTCAGTTAACTTAGACTTTAATGATAATTACAGCAGACTGAATGTAGTTGAAAAATACAGCATGTACCAAATATGGCACAGAATCCTTCCAATTATTTCAGCGTCTTCCAAACTACCGTTGCCCTTGCTCATTCAATATGCTTGATAAATATTAGCACAAAATTTAAAATAGCCTATTTGCATTAACACGATTAAGGAGATCAAAGTATGAGGATGTTACTGAAAGATGTTCTTGTCTTTCTAAATTGGAGAAACTCTGTGTCCTGTTCATCAACTTCAAACTTTCAAGGTGAGGCAGTGAGCTCTGCACCAGAAATATACTCAAACAAAGCACTTGGGATACATTTGTCAACTTGGAAGGTCAACTGTGTGTCCATTTCTTAAGTGACTTTCTTTATATAACATCATCTTTCTTCACATACAATACATTCATTATCAGTTTTTTCTTCCTTATATCTCTTAGCCATATTACTGCTAAAATAAAAACTTACACACAATAAGGCCAGAGATAATCCTGCTCATCACTGATTCCTAAAATCAGTGTTCTGGAGAACACCATAACTTATCAGGAATGCCAATGTGGAACAGCAATAAAATTAAGGAGGTCATGAATAGGAGTAAGGAAGTTTTTTCAAGCTCACTCTCTGGGCTCCAACCTGCAGCACAATTCTACACAGCATGAATCAGTACAGCTTTTGTCCCTAAAAAAACACCAGTGCAGATGTGAATATCTTGATCTCACTGTCGAGCTGAGTTGACCTGGGCTATGTAATATCCAGTGACAACTGGTGAGTTCTACAGAGGTACAGCTTTTCAGAACAGCTAAGACCAAGAGTAAGGGCTCCAACTTACTTACAACATCACCTGGAAATCAAGTACTTGTTAGAAAATAAATTACTCTTCCTTACTGGCCATAAAATGTGTTAATGAACTATTCAGCAAGTATTTCTATGTTATTTTGGCTTGTTTCAGAGTAAAACCCAGGTATTTCTGTGTATGACCATGTGGATGTGGAAGACTACCTAAACTGAATGATAATGAAATGAGAAAATATGAAACCAAATTAGTTACCTCTTGGAAAGCTGTAAATATATGAAAAGTATTTTTATTGTCCTTTTGATTCTATGTGGTTTTTCTAATCAAGTGGATATTTTTTTGGTAGTTTCAGGAGATAAAAGTGTAAGGAATACACTCAGGCTTAGCTTGCTATGATAACATAGCTTTTCTTTGCCGAGTAACTTAAATACCTTAAATAGACAAACTTGACAGAGATCCCTCCAAATTAAAACAACAACAACAACAACAACAAATCCCCAAACTCCAACAAAACAAACAAATAAACAGACCCCCACAGACCAAAACCTCTTTACTGAACAATTTGTTTACAAGTGTCCCTCCTACTCTGGACAAGCAGGTGGCAAGTACAGATGTTCTGCATGCAGTGGATTATTTTTTATACAATATTTTGTTTAAGGATTCTTCACTCATCATGTACCTTCTGTAAAGAGGTCACCTAATATTTAACTTTCAGCTTCCACAATCTGTTCAAGGACATAAGGTGAGCAAACCATCTGATACTGTAAAAATACAAGGCTCCTTGGAGCTCGGTTACAATATCGGCTGCCACCTCTAATCCCCCCTTCCACATTAGGGCCTGTTCTACTTGAAATGCCGTGTAATTGAAATTACAAGCTTTTGGCTTCCCGTGGCAGACAGCCAGCAGCACATTTTACACTAAACCTTGCAGTGAAAAAATGGTAGTTTGAGTTAACTTACACATAGTTTCTCTGTTTACAGGAAAGCGGGAAGCAGGAAATATGTGGACACCTGGGAATCGCATTTGTTTCAGTTTTTGAAATGCAGCCGGAATAATTTTTTCTGAACTTCAGTTCTGTGTTATTTATTTTTATTTGGACTAATATTTCTGAATTTGTCATGCCCAAGAACACAAAATTTTAGACCGGTAAAAACAAGGCATTAACTGATTTCCTTTTTTTACATATGTATTTTTCTAAAGTTCAGAATATCTTTCAATTTAGAATTACAGTTTAGAGGATTAAAATTTTTCGAATAAGAATATTTTTTTAACTACTTGGAGGAATTATCACTTATTTCCCAAGAACCTTGATATTATTTTTTCTAATAATTTTGTATTATTAACTTACCTAACAGTGATTAAACTTACACATTGGTGTTGGGCTTTTTTACCACCCATAGAAGAGTTGAAGTAATCTCATATTAACTGTTATTATTTTTATAGAAGATTTAAAATTTGAAGTAAAAATTTGAAATTTCACTTTTAAGTGCCTGAATTTCTACATAAGTACAAAATTCAACTTGGATTTGAAAACTTTTGTATCAGAACACACCACTTTGAACATAAACATGTTCATAAATCTCTAATTTGAACAGAAACATCTACATAAATATGATATAAATATGACCTTCATAATTCCTACTACAAAGGTGCACTGCTGTCGTTCCTGATGTGGCAGTGCAATCCTAAAGCAACTATTTGAATTATTAACCTGCTAAATGCTAAACAATGACCCCAACCCAGTGAATAATCCATAGATTTAGTTAAATGCAGAAGTTTGGATGATGTCTGTTGATTAAACTCAAACAAGTAATTAAGTTACTTCATATTATTGTTCTAAGCGAAAAATGGGAAAAGCTATGAAATTTCTAACAAATAGAACTGGAATCATGTAACAATGCAATATTATTGTATTCAACATATATTGACAGCAAGAACAAAAGCTTAGCTTTTTGTGCATGAAGGTTCAAGTAATTTTACAAACTGAATTAAAGAATTTATGCATTTATCTCAGAAAAACCATGTCTGTATTTCTTCTATGAAAGCAAATGAAATGTTCCAAAGCAGTAGGGAATACAGGAAAAAATTATTTAAAACAAAACACTTCTATAAAACACTTTATTACAGTATTTTTCCCACAGTAATAAAGAGCAAAAAACCCAAGGCACATTCATGCAGAAACACTTTTTGCAGTTGGAAAGTTTTTTCTTCCAGTTTCTGCTGCATTTGGATTGGTTTGGCTTACATGGACAATTTACAAAGAAAAATATACCTTTTTATGTGCATGTACAAGGCAAGATTCACATAAACCGCCCCCCAAAATGAAGTATAAGTCCTGTTAGATCCAGGTGGTAAAAGAAACAAGTCAGAGAGAAGGCAAAGGCTACTCAAGGTCATCTGCCCCGTGCATGTGCCCTGTTTCTATCTGGTTGTCACTGTAAAGTCAGCAGCTTCCTATGACACCCTGCTTTTCCATTTCTGCTAGAATTTCAGGACACTTACATTTTCCTAGTATCACTTCTGTATTTTCTTCGAGTCTTATTTTACTTTATGTTTCTGGAAATGTTCTAAACATTTGGCTAGAAAACTTTGTGTTCACCACAGTGAAAAAAATCTCAAGAAAAAGCTTTTGCATTTTGCCTGGCACTTTTCATTACACAAAATATTTGTCAGGCAGTAAACTAGGATCTCTAAGGATGTTTTGAATGCTTGCTTCCACTTTAAATTCTTACAAAACACTTGGGGGAAAGTGCTGATTCCTGTAAATACTTCAACCAGCTTTTTGCCAGCTTCACTCGCTTATTTGTCCAGAATGCCTTGTTTGGGGTTGTGCAGCACTGAAAAATCTAAGTTCTCAATTTCTAAACATTAACCCTTCTTATGAAAAATACAGCATAGTAAAAGATTCTATTTTTAAACATATAAAGAAAAATGTCTAACTACAAAAAATACATTTTCATAAACAGAAGATAAACATTTAAAAAGCTGCAAGAGAATCATAATATAACCATAGTGTAAATGACATGAACTATGTTATAGACATAGATGTTACCCATCTCTTTTGAGTACTAGTATCCAGCTCATTTCAGTATCCACATTAAAGATCTTACATGTGGATTCATGCATGGGACATGAAAATAAAACCCTTTTTTTTTCTGAAAATTTTATGAATAATTCTTGGTATTTTGTCCTACAATTTGTCTCAAAACTCTTATCCTCTGAAGGCCAAGGCACCTTTGAGGAAAATTTGTCAAATGTACATTAGATTAGAAAAATTTATATAATCATCCACTTAACAAGCAACAAACAAAAATTACCCAATTAGAATGCAGTGCCAATATTAAACATTGCACATCTTGAATCATGCCAGGATTTTTTACATTAATATACACATTTGAGTGAATACCATGAATCAGTTTGTCAAATTTATGAGAAATGTCCAATCAACACCTTATTCCATTTTTCCCTCATCTTGTGTCTCATAAAATATCTAAAAATCATTAAAGTCGTGAGAATACATTTTGGTATCAATTCTGAAGTATTTTTAATGGCATTATTTCTTACTGCTTTGAAGGACTGTGGAAAACATTGGAAGATTGCATTTATCTACACAGCCTTCCTATGAGGCGTCTCAGTTTTATCTCTGTATTTTCTATGTCAGGATTGTCAAAGAATAAGTCTCACTGAAAGTCATTAGGGGAGCATGGAACAGATCTCTCCTTCAGAGCCCTGAAAGGCAAGGAGAACAGCTGGATCATTTCTTTCTTTTTGAGCAAATAGTTACATAGTGTTGGATAGTTGAATTTTATTTTGAATATTAAGCCATTATAAAGAGACAAAAGCACACAGTCAGGTCACTACACACTACTTAAGCAAGAACACTAAGACACAACATGCCAAAAATCCCCACAAAACTCAAAGTGTATGGACTAACAGTAACTGGCTCCTTAGAAACTTAGGCAAAGGAGTTTTTCAAGAGCCTGGTGATGTGAAATGATCTGCCTTTGCTCTGAGGAGAGGATGGGCAAGAGCTGCAGCTGCTCTTGTCTTCTCTTTGCAACACTGCTAACCACAGCATCAGGCAGTGTGGCTTTCAGGGATTCAGCCCAGGTAAGCTTACTGTGTCTGGCAGTTCCATCCTACAGGCAATCTTAAATAAGGCTGGAACTACCAGAGCATGAAATGAACACGGGTACATACTGTTTGCTTGCTCCTAAGCCTGCACACACAGACCATACATGTAGAACTGTTCAGCTGAATGCTGTACCTTTCTGTAACAAGATTTTGCTAATAAGCATAATGGACTTTTGTTTTCTTTGTATTTTTTTCCAAGTAATGCAATTCATTTGTTTCTCTCTTCCTATGTAATGTCTGCAGAATTACTAAATCAAACTTTGTAGCTATGAGTCCAAATCAATAAGAAAATGTGAGTTCAGAAACTGCTGCAAAATATATTTTACCCCTTTGTTAGCTGGTGGGAAGCAGAAAGGAGATTTCAAAAAGAAGCTCCAAGCAATGCCAACTGAATTTCTGCTCTTTACTCTTTTTGCCCAATATCAGCAAATGCTTTGTGAAGTTCTTCCACTGCAAGTTCTCAAGGAGCTTCAGGAATTTTTCTGGAACTCCATATCCCTCAACTGCTTTGATAAATAATCAGGTCATAAATACTTTATATTGAATATTATCTAGTTTTACTCACACTGCTTAATCAGCTGCCTGAAAGACCAATCTGCATTACCATTTTTCTTTTCTTTATATTGCCCCTTTTTTTCCTTAGTTAACAAATACTGAGCCCTTCTTTCACTTCCTTTATCAACACTAAAGTGTGCAATAAACCAGTATTGCTGAACAGACTGAACAGGAAGTAATGTGTCCTCTTGTCCTTGTCTAAAATTTTGCAAAAATGAACAACTACTGTCAATTTATTTGCCTTAGAGAAAAATAAAAGCAATCTCTTTTTTAAGGGATTATATTCAAACTCCTGATGCAAAATTATGCTTATATTATTCTTTAAAAACTATTTCACTGCTTGTTATGTTTTTTCAGAAACTGCATATCTGCAAAGATTTTCTTAAATTTCAAAATAAAAGAACTGATGGAGATATTACCAATCATAATATTGCATTCTTTTAAAATATACGTATAAACTAGCCATACATTTTAACTAAACTGTTCTTAATAGTTTTCAAGCAAATGGTAACAGAAATCTAAATTGCATTTGAATATTATAATTTCATATTTTAGAATGTAATTTAGAGTTTTAATTATTTTGTTCTCTTTAATTTGTAAAATTGAATATTATCTGTTAAAATTAATATTTGACTAGCATCTAAAAACATACAGAATGTGTATAAAATTACTGCAATTTCAAGGGGAAAGCCCAACAACTTGTGGTTTTGAAGATTATAATAATGTATTTCAAAATACTACCTTTCCCAGAATTAAAAAATTAAAATAGAGAACTGAAAATTCAGCAGGGTTATGTAAATTCAGTTTTCTCTCTAGGATGATGGTGCTGGCAAACACAACTTTTATCTCTATGCAAAATCTACTTTTTATGAAACTAATTTTAAAAATTACAGGATTACCCATAAGGGAAGGTACTTACAGATGCTGTCACTTGAGAAGCACTCTGAAATTCATTAATATCTTCTGGGAGTGTTTCAACCCCAGGTACTTGAGCTGTTCCAAAGAGGTACAAGAGAAATGTAAATCACTCTAATCAAATAAGCATTAGTCACTTTGAAAATTTAATGCCTAAAAATTTACTGCTGAGAAGCTAAATGTGGCTACTGTAAAGGTAGTATTTTTCAGTTACACTTCAATGGATTATAATTTATGTCTGATTTTAATTTACAACCTTAACGCAACATGGAACAGTGTCTCTAACAGGACTAGAGTGATAAGCAAGCTTTCTCAGCTGCCAAGGTATCGTCTAGCTTCTTTATTACCTTTACTGCTTAAACTAAATACTGTTTACCCTTTACACAAGTGAGCAGTGGGTCTCCAGCTTTAATAAAATGAATAAAAATATATTCAATTAATTCAGTTTAAATTTCTGAAGTAAAAGGATTTGGTCAATTTAGACAACATTTAGAAGCCTTGCAAGCATAATTTTTGCCCATATTGCCACATCTGTAAAATGACAGAATTTTGTGACGAGTCTAAAATCTCTCTTTGATGCATGTGTAATGACTTAAAACAGACTTTTTGTGCCCATGTCAGAGAAAGAAATTTCCAAATAACATTCTATGCAGTTTCGCTCTTTGCCTAACACTCTGCTAAGGCGCTTAGATGCAGCATCAGCAGCCTAACCAAACAAGACGTCCTTATCTTCCCTACATCCTGCTGTTATTCAGACATTTGGCAGGGAGGCCCTTGTATTTCCAGAACCCAGTTTGTTAAACATCTCAGACTATACTTACTATGAAAGCAGAACTTACACAGTGTGGCAACTGTGACTACCAATTCACTGCAAACACAAATTGATGAGGAGGGTGAAGAGGTGATGATAATGCAAAGTTGTGCTCAGGGGATTGTGTGGGAATTGAGAGATGATGCCACACTTCTGCCATTGCCTTATCTAGATCTCAATCCTAATTCCCACATATCTGCATCCCTAATTTTTTACCCCGGTCATGCACTTCCATCCAGAGCAACACTCTAAGTGTTTCATATGTACATGTTTTTATTGGACATCCCCAATTCCAAACTTTTCCTTTACATCCTAATGTCTCTTTTGAACTTTCTACTATAATGACAGTTAAAAGGGAAGGGGACCCCAAACAAACATAAACAAACAAACAAACCAGAACCAAAACACCCAACTGTGTGGAAACTACATTTTAGTTTTTTGTTGTTTCTACTAGCTAACTGCAAATAATAGAAACCAATGACTCCTGTTTGATAGGGAATAAACTATTGGTGTGAACTTTGCTCTAGTAAAATTTATTTAGCAAACTAATATATATATATTATAAAATATAAACTATATACCACAATATAATCTGTACAGCAGTAGACGTAATAGCACAATAAAATAGGAAACACCACATTTACACACTGGCATAGCACCACAGAACCTATCATTTTTGGTCCAATATTATTCCAGGTAGAGTCACAAAAGAAACAAGTCTTTGCCAACACCTCAGAAATATGTGGAGTTGCACAATACGCTGCAAAGAAACTCACGTAATAAACAGTTTTTCTCAGATAACCTGAGGAGTGGTTTAGAAGTCTTATACTTTTCATTTATCCTATACTAAGAGATTACTCCCTAATAATTTACTGCATTTTAAACTTACTTCCACAAGAATGCATAGACTGCAAAAGCTTTATTTGCAATAATGTCTTCTTTTCCTGCCTTATATCATGGCTTCACTCAAAGGGTAAGGTACATTTCAGCAGAAGAGAATGAAAAAGGGAAACGAAGTTGCATGGTACTTAAGAAAATTGGGAGTAAATGAACAATTATTCTTTAGTGATACTATTTCTGTATATCTAAAATCACCCCTAAAATACAGAAGTAGATTGCTTCTACAATCCCACCAACCTGAAAAACACACTGGGGGCTGATGGATGTAGATTTTTTTTGATCAATCCTGTTGTAGTGCCTATCTTCTGAAGCCTCAACCATTGTTCCCATTTACCTCTACAGAACAAGAGCAGGGCTCAGTGGAGAACTGACCAAAGAGACAAACAAGACAAGCTTGGCATCTGCAGGGAAGTTTGCTGTGCCGTCATCTACGCTGCTGCTTCTAATCAAAACCAAGAACCTATTGAATTCTTCCCTTAGTTCTTTCCTGTGAAGTGGTCTAATGGAAAAGGGAAACATTTTTGAGAGGTATAGTTTAGGACAGTGAAAAGATACTGCAGCTTTAAAGTGTCTTGTGTTCTTCAATCTTGAGACCTGATTCCTACCTCTCATTTTTACTACTTAGATCAAAAACAAGTCTGTCCAATTCAGCAGGATTATACTAGAGGGAAATCAGTGTAGTAGTTAATTAGAATCAGATCCAGATTGCCAGTGGAGTCAGTATAATGTCTGATGCTGTACGTGATCTTTACACATGAGCTACTGCATTGACTTTAGCAGGTGGAATTGCCTAAAATGAGGCTTATTTATAAGGGCTGTTAGATCAGATGTTCTGCCAATTACTTCTGAGTTTAGTTCATCTGAAATTCACAGGAGAGATGTTCCAAATCTAACAATAGAAACAGATAATTATCTAAAGAAAGCTACTCTCAACTTTGTTGTGCATCAGCACCTTGCTTGCTTATTCTTGAATGAATGGTTTGCATCAGCACTTCCCAATGCACATTTTTCCCTCATTAAGGTCACTGGTACTGATAAATAACAGCAGAACATAAATTCAAGCAAACCTGGTAAGTGAAGTCTGCTAGTCACTTTTTCATGATGTAATATATCTCTAAGAGGACACAACTAAAAACTCAGTTGCTTACTTAGGGTTTTTTTAACAATATCTTTGTGAGTTTTTCCTATCATCCTCTCACACATAATACTTATTGGAAATAAGTATCAGATGCAAAAAGAGCAAATACTGTGCTGCATTTACAGGAAAGATTGATAGAATGGGCAGTTGCCTGAGTTCTGTGTCTGTTTATAGTCTGTACCTACTTGTGAAATCCAGCTGTGTTTCTTCTCAAATTGAAGTGTGCATTAGCCAACATTTTAGGAAAAAAGATCCAACCATATGTTTTGAAACACTGAACATTTCTGAGGGCACCTCTTGACAGAAATCTGGAATTACCTTACTATTGACCTCAGTCTTTTTGCCCAAGAGGCCTTGTTATTTTCTAGCTACATGACTAACAGGTCCATGTATATTCACAGAGATGAGATAGATGTTTATAACATGAATGTCATTGCCTCACCTACCTAAGTTTTACTCCCTGTACTTTATTGAACGTGGTGTTTTTTAAAGAAAGCATCTTCCATCTTCTCTGTAGCTGTACTGACTGCAGAGTATTCCAAAGCACATGAAGTGGCTAAAGGTAGAACAGTCATAGCACTTTTGTCCTCCATACCCTATGACCATGAACCATGCAGCTCCAACATTGCACAGCATCCAGTACTCCAGTACTTTCTGATAGTTTCACCTTTAATCCTGGTGTCTCTGCCACTTAGCAAAACTTAACTATTCAACCGAAGCCTGCAATTTCAGAAGACAGCACGGCAAAATGGGCATATTTTCACTTCAAGAGCAAAGGTACACAGGAAGGAAAATGGAAGGATGAGATCTGTTAATAAAATATTTTGTGAATTGTAGAACTTTTTCCCACATCTCTCTTATCTATTTGCTTTTTGTGCAATAATCTCATGCATGCAAATTCCCTCACCCATCTCAAGCAAGCCACCGCCACCTCCCTGTGGGAGTGGGAAGCACTCTCACAATAGAATTTTGCCTTCCTTTCACAGGGCTTGATTGAAGTTACCAGCCTGAGCATCTCTTGCTGACAATCTTCATGAAGATTGTAAGGACATGTTTTGGGATTCTGAGTGTCCTATTACCTTGCTCAATTAAGAGCAATGGCAGATAAAAGGAAAAGCCAATGTCTTGACTGCATGAAACCACACATTCTCACAAAACCAGCTTGAAAATTTTATCTTTAAAGACATATTAGTTACTAACGGTTGGTTTACAGACGAGGCAAGAGACATGAGTGAAAGTTCAAGTTGCTGTGATACCTAGTGGCACATACAATAGCATTAGACAGCAGACATAGCATAGGATAATTTAAAAAAAAATATTCTGGGGTGGGTTTTTTTGGTGTTAATTGATCACCATAGCTAACTTATCCATCGCTGCTGAAGACCATACTGCAAATCAAAACATACAATTTATAGACTTGTCTGGTTCTGCCCAACAATAAGGGAATGGACTGAAAGACTTATCTTTGCAGATTCTCTGTCAAAACCTCTATTTCTTTGTCTCTGCATTACAGTGGCAGCTGTAACCTTCATCAACTTTATCTTTCATAGGAAAGTGGGGCATTTTCTGGAAAGATATTCCTTATGAAGTGCCTTTTTCAATATTTCAGGTGTTACTCATTTCAAAAATCTTAGAAGAAATTGAAATAAATCTAAGTGTCTTGACTGCAGATTAACCCAACATATGAACATATTTGTATGAGGAGAAAAAGTGTTTTTCAGAGTTATTTTATAAACTCTTTATTTGTACTGCAAATCACTTGAATCATCTGATGCATGTGTAATAATAAATTAAATATTTCAAAGGCCATTCTTTGGCATAAAAGCATCAATGAACAGACCATGCCTATGCTATTAAGCTGTTTTAAATGTTAGTGTGCTAACACAAAATCTAATAAGAACAAATTCTGGCCCAACACACCTCTCAAAATATGCCTAGGAATTATTCTGGAGTGTTAATTGGCCATGATAAAAAACATGTTAGTGGGTCTTTGAACCCATTTTCAAATGCCCAGGAACACTTTCTTGGAAGTGTTTCATCTTTTACAGACATAACCTCTACTCTCAAATTCAAGACGTTTATGTTTGGGGTTTTTTTATGAGCAGCAAATATTTATATAACTTACCATCAGAGTCTGACACTGCTGGTTCAGATGTCTGAGATACCATGGAGACATCTTCTGGCCTTTCTGCCAAATTATCCCCTTGCAATCTAAATTGTGGAAAAATGCAGTGAAAACATATGCAATCATATTTAAGGGATAAGACACAGAAGAATGTTATCCCTGGCTACATACCCTGCTCACAACATTGCCCTAATTTAAAGAGCAGCTTTGCTGAAAATTCCAAACTTGTGGTTCAGTCATAACCTGGACTGTCTAGTAACCAAACTAGTCACCAAGGAACAGCCAACTGAATCCTAGGTTATGCATTTTTCTTATCTTATTTTACAAAAGTGGGGGTTTGGTGTGCATGTGAAACTGCAAGCTTCCCTCCCTACCTTCAAAAACATTCTAATTGAGTAGGACTGCACGGGATGTCCATGCCAACGTGTTGGCAGTGTGGTGGCCTTGGTGAGGAGAGGCTGGGGCTGCCCTGAGCCAGCCACAGGTGGTTCCATCTGGCTCCAAAAAGAACCACAGCAGGGCATGGCTGAGCTATTCAGCCAAAATGGTGCCACCTTGAGGAAACACAGTCAAGGAATAGTTAGCCACAACACCACACAGGCAGAAGAGCAGGGAACAGGAAGGCTGGGAAACAGCAGAGGACACACCAAGGTCAAAGGAGATGGTGCTCCAGACTCTGGGCAGATACTCCCCTACAGCCCTGGTGAAATGCCAGAGGCAATATCTCATGCAGCCTCTGGAGGGCCACACCAGGGCAGATGAGTATGTCCAGGATGGACTGTAGTCCTGTACACATCCTGTGTACCCATGGAGATCCCACACTGGAGCAGCTGAAAACTGTGGTGAGGAAGGAAGGGCAGAGAGGACCTGTAATGGATTGACCACATACCCCCATTCCCTGTCTCCCCTGCACCCTTCATTGGGTGGGGACAGGAGTCTGAAGTGAAGGAGTGAAGTTGGGCCCAGGAAAGAGAAAAGGAAAAGGTTGCTTTAATGTCCGTCTTTTAGTTTCTCATCACCTAAATCTATTTTAATTGGCAATAAATTAAACTAATTTTCCCCAAGTCAGATCTGCTTTGCCCATTACAGTAACTGCTAAACAATTTCCCCGTCTTCATCTTAACCCAAAAGTTTTTACTTCCTATTTTCTCCTGTCATTCTACTGGCTGAGTAGGGAACTGGCCTTTAGCCAAAGTTAACCCACCACAGGGAACTACACATAAGAATATTTCCTCCTCTTTGTTACTTGTTAAAAGGAAAATACAGTAATTATGGCAGACTTTGTCTTCAGGCTTTCCCGCTGCACCTGCTGACTGCAATGCCTTGACAGCAATTTATACAAATAATGCTTGTATCTGTTTTTCCAAATGAGCATCCCAGGAGTCCCACCATCCTTCTCCAAGCTCTTATGAATCCTGAGTACAAACTCTGCTCTTAAGAAGTGCTTTGTAGCTCTAAATGCAATATAACTGCCATTTACATAAAGGTTATCCTACCTTGAATTTATTCAGACATGAAAAGAATAAGAAAAATGCAGTTCAATTTTGCAAAGCCCAGAATCATAAAAATGCATTGAAGTAAAACCTTGGGGAAAGAAGTAACTTATCTCTTGGAAGAAAAAAAGTTCTTTCCACTCTGTTTTCTCACTCTCTGAAGCTGCTTTATACTTAGCTTGAAATTAATCTCTGAAACCAAGTAGAACCCCCTTATCTGCCCTATCAAAATTTCACATTTTCAGACTCACATAGTTATCTAATATATATGGATCTTAAGTCATCTGTTTGTACTCCTCAAAACCATTTCCCTAACAACCCCCTTCCCCAATTACTTTATCTCCTTTTATTGCCCCTAGGATGATTTATTTATGATTAAAAGCTTAGTGTAAATTTATCATACTTCTTATCTAAGGTGGCAGATCCATAGAACGTGAAACTCAAGACAACAACATGTAAAACTTAAAAGCTGTAAACCTAATTTTGAAAATTACTTCTGTGAATTCTCTATAGCTCTGTATCCTGGCTTCTAATGCTCTAGTTGCCAATTCTTTAAAAGCCTAGCTTGTCAAACCAAAGCAAATAACTTCATATCTTAAAGATACTCAACAGGGAGAAAACAAATTGCAAATGGAATAACTATGCAAAAAAATGAAGATCTCAAAAATCACGTAATTTTCCACAGCAATATAATTCACACATCCTCCTTTGTTACAAGCATATGCACATTTACTGCAAGCACATATTCAGTCTTAGAAAGATACGCATGAAATTGCAGAAACCAGAAGCGAGATATTCTTCTTTCCAGCCATGTTGGTATTTCATTTATATTTAACTAAAAGGATAATTATTCCAACCTTTTCTGCTTACATTATAGTCATGTGCAAACTATCTCTAGAAGTAGGAACTGCTTCTTTTATCCCATCAGAATTTTCAAGATTTTATAACATGTTCCCATTCTGAGCTTCAACAAATCCAAACCAGACATGAATAACTGAAATTATTCTCCTCTTATTCTAGAATTTAGATATATTTAAGTGGTCCGTTGCCTCATGAAGAACAGACACACACAAAAATTCTAATTTTTCAATACATCTAATCAGAAAGTCTATTTCATATGATTTTACTTTGTAGAAAGAAATGACTGGCATATTGGGTGGATGGGTGAATAGAATGTTTAACATATCCGTACCTTATTTTCAGATCCAATTTTTATTTATTTTGTATTTCTTACATATAGATTCGGATCAGAAGAGATTCTCATGAAATTCAAGCAACAAGAAAGTCACAAACACTATTTCTTGCCAGAAGAACTCTGGCACTTCAACCATTAGAGTTTTTTCTTCAAAAGTAGTATTATTCGTAAGACACTGCCACAGTAAAATGAAAACACTTAAAAACTTTTAAGCAGAAAGAAACATGGATTAGAAAGACACATAGGCTGGAAGAATTACCTAAAAACTACTATCTTACTAACACTTGATGGACTACTTCAACTTTTAACCAAAAGATTGTTAATTTTATTAATGTGAGTCTACATTTGATACCTGATACCCAACATTTTTTCCCATATCTGTTTCTAGTGGGATTTCTTGCTTAGAGGACATTGTTTCAAGTACATTAACCAGCTACATGTTGGAGCTTCAAGAGCTATAAAAGCAAACAGCCTACAGGTAAATATTTCCATTTTCTTTGACCCCAAAATGCATTATGTAGGACTTCTTCCAAGAAAACTGTTAAGGACTTCAGGACCACAGATATTCTAAATAAGTTCTATAGATGCATTGCAGAAGCATTACACAGGATCTATCACTACAAACAGGTTTGTGGATGTGTGAATCGTAGTGCTCCTAGGCATGATTTAAAAAATACGATTCACAGATTCACCGAATGGGTCAGGTTGGAAGGGACCACAGTGGGCCATCTGGTCCAACCTCCCTGCTTGAGCAGGGTCATCCCACAGCACATAGCACAGGGTTGTGTCCAGATGGTTCCTGAATATTTCCAATGAGGAGATATCCACAGCCTCTCTGGGCAACCTGTTCCACTGCACAATCACTTGCACAGTAAAGAAGTTCTTCCTCCTGTCCAGGTGGAACTTCCTGTGCATTAGTTTCTGCCTATTGCCTCTTGTTCTATTTCTTAGCATCACCAAGAAGAGCCTGGATCCAGCCTCTTGAAATCCTCCCTTCAGACACTTGTGAACACTGTTACAGTGCCCTCTCAGTCATCTCTTCTCAAGGCTGAACAGGCCCAGCTCCCTCAGCCGTTCTTCATAAGAAAGATATTCCAGTCTCTGTATCACCTTTCAATGGACCTGCTCCATGAGCTCCGTGTCTCTCTTGCCCTGAGGAGGCCAGAGCTGCACACAGCACTCCAGATGTGCCTCACCAGGGCTGAGTAGGGTTAGAATCACCTCCCTCAGCCCACCAGCAATGCCCTTCCTGATGCACCCTCAGGACACCATTGGCCTTCTTGGTCACAAGAACACACTGCTGGCTCATGGACAGCTGCTGGTCCACCAGGACCCCCGGGTCCTTCTTGGCTTTTCAGCAGGTCAGCCCCCAGCCTGTGCTGGTGCAGGGTTAGTCTTCCCCAGGTGCAGGACCCTCAATTTGCTTTGTTGAACTTCAGACAATTTTTCTCTACCCAGCATTCCAACCTGTCAGGGTTGGATGTAGGACAAATTCCTATCTGGGAACTCTTCCAGTACACTAAATGTAGACATAAATAATGATTCTCCTCTATGTCAACACTGCTGTTCTATGACATTCTTAAAATTAGTAGTTAGAGAAACTAAAGTAAATTTGACCTTACAGAAGAATACTAGAATTAAAAAAAAAAAAACATAGTTCACATAATACTTCCGAGGATGACCTGGGATTAATAAAAATAATTACAAAGACCTAATTACAAGCATAGGTACTTTCTAACATAAGGACCAAAGGAGAAGGCTTCGAGTATTCTTAAAACCAAGAAATGGAAATGCTTTGGATACCTCATGGGGAGATATATGCTCTCTAGTTTTTGCTCTTTGTGTAGACTACTGATTCAAAGCTTGTGTATTAATAACTGTCTTGTGCTAGTGTATTACAGAGATTGTACTGAAGGAAATTTCTGAGTGGAATAAAATTCAGGGGGTGACTGTCACTCGGAGACAGAGAAATTAAGATTATATTTAGGTTAATGCTATTTTGACCTAGTCTTCCAGAAATATGTCACTTAAATAACTAAAATCCCATTCTATTTCTTCCTAAAATGAACCAGCAGAAGGCTTATCATTTTTAGACAAAATCTCCTTTAATTCCAAATAAACAACTGCAGGCAAGAGTTATATAATTACTGTGCATATGGCTGGCCCTCAAATTCCGGTACACAGCTAAGGACTTATTTTATTTTTAAACATAGCAAACTGGTTAGCTGGATAACTGTGCTCAAATTCTGATGTTCCCTAGAGGTGAACAACAACAGAAACTGAAATTCCACTTGAGAAGAAATCCTGAAAACCTGCTATTTCAAGAAAATACAAATGCTTCTACTGACTTTTTAGTAGTGAAGAAAAATTTCTCCAGGACAGTAAAGGGCACTCTCAAGGAGGAGGGGGGAAATTACATGTCTAAGCACTGCAGCTCCAGCCATTCTCTCTGCTCTGCCCTGTGTCAGCTAAATTTTGTTGAATCTGAATGAACACTGTAAAACATTTCGGTTTCTGTGAAACATTATTCCTGAACACAAGCTTTTACTTGGAAAATCTGCATTGCTAAAGGTTCAGCTGACTTCTTTTAGCTGAATATGCTGAGTAGTGGAAAGTTTGGTAAAGAATCCTTAAATCATTCAGCAAAAAGAGCAGTAAAGTTGTTTTCATGATCAGCTAAAACAGGCACATATTTCTAAGGCCATAACAACAAAGTTCTCTAAAATACAGTGTCACGTTTGTACCAGAAACTTAAGAAGATTTTGACTTGTTGAATCACTTATTTTCCTTAAATGATTTCAAAGTAGGTTACCTATTCTCTTGAAAAAATCCTACCAAATACTTCCATGATTTATAGTTTCTTTATGATGTAGTTATTATTTAGGATCAAAAAGTTTAATATATATTTTGTAAGATTAATGAATATCATGAACTTATTAACAAAATAAACTTATTATACACATAACATGATGATGTTCCTTTGGCAGCCAAAGGGAATTTTAGTCAGAGATGAGAAGGATAAATTTGACTTATTGGACTCCTTTTTTTCTTCTTTCAAATCATCTGCTTCCTTTCTGTAATTTAAAACTTCACATCTACATCTAACATCTTCTCTGATAGCACTGTAATACTGAATTATAAGTTACCCAGGACAAATACATAACTTCAGGGAAGTTATAGCAACAGAGATCAGATAACAAAAGTCCTGAAAGGCCCCACATGCTTTTAGGTTACACAGAATGTTTTTTTGCACCTTTCCCTAGCAACCTCAGCACCAATAAGAGTATTTCAAGCTTCATAATCATTTGTCCTGACTTGCCTACAATATGGTGAGTTTACTTCATTCTTTGTTCCCAAACATACTGATCCAAATTCTGATCTCATGTACCTTGACTTACTGACTCCAAAATTCTGCACTCCCTTGTACTGCTATAAAATCCAAAGCTTTTTCAGCACCTAAATATAAAGCCAAGAATTTCTGACTTATTCCATTTATTTTACTTCTACAAATATAAAAATATTAAAACTATGCCAGAAAAAAATCCTATTGTATTCACAGGTACAGAGACACAAAGATATCAGTTTTGCAGTACAGGTTATTATAATGGTAAAAATATATTAAATAAATATTATTAAAAATATATGCAGGCAAAAGTAGACTTTATCTGGTAAAATTTCTCCTCAGCTTTAGCTTCACACACTACCTTCCTAACGAAGATTAGATTTAAAAAAAAGTTTATATGATTTTTAGATCACTGAACTGTGGAAGAAAAATGCCTTAGATCTATGAGAAGAGGATCTTCTAACAAAGAATTGTGAATTTGGTGAGCAATGAGAGTGGCTGCCACCTCTGAAGCAGCAATAGAAAAGCTCTGCAGCATGTCACCTTGTTATATTAAGGAATCAGTGCCACAGTTTCTGTTTTCACCCTACACTAAAATACAGGAAGCATCTCCATTGAAGAGAAACAAAGCATCAGGATTATTGGATTATCCTGCAGAATATTACCTAGGAAGGCAGGTATTTACAATATTACACTATAAGACTACATGAATAAATACAGATATTTAATACAATTTCTGAAAAAAATGCAGGAATATATGCTTAATGACACAATCAGCATGCTTTCCAATAGAGATTTATAATTCCTTTAAATTCACTTTAAAGAAGCGATGCAAGGCCATCAGGCTGGAGTATGTTGTTACTACCAACAATTCTATTCATGTGAGATATACAGCATTTATATTATTTGAGTTTCACCCTGATCTAAGATACAGTAATCAAAAATAACTTCACTCTCATCAGTACCATTCAAACCACAGTCTATTTCTTGCTTTTGTACTCACTTTCTTAAGGGCACTGTTTCTCAGTGCTTAAACACTAGAACACAGAAAATTATTTCAAAATTCATAAAACCAGTAGTTAAAAATGGATTTTGGTTGACATTCATTCTCCTTTTGCGAATTAAACACGCTATTTTCTAGTCACTCTTGGAGATTTTCGTGGAAAGTTTCCAAGTCACCCATAGTTAATGCACAGCATAATGTTTTCAACTAGTAATACAAGAATATACACTTGCTGAGCAAAACTTACACATTGACACAGCCTGCAAAATAATCTTTTTTGTGTGCTGTTTGCCGTTCCAAAATGCCTGAATGCAGGTCTTTATGCCTTTAAATAAGTACACTCTGCAGCTATTTCTGAGGAGAACCAAAAGTGGAAATATATTTCCCAGAGTAAGGAATCCATAAAGAGACTGAATTATCTAATCCTTTTTACAAGATGGGGAATTAGGCCATTCTTACGGCAATCTTTTATCTGCTGCTGGCTTCAAACCATTATCTCACAGGAGAAAAATTACAGTCTTTGTCAGTCTTTTCAGACTTAACACTCTTTCTTCTCCTGTGAACCATTTTTTTTTCTAGGACTTGTGAAAGAGTTTTGTGTGTGAGTGTGCATTTGTGTCTTTAAGAGCTGTATTAAACTGCTATCCAGAGCCTCAAATTATGACCAACAAGCCTCCTCAAGCTCATGATCTCCTGGCTTCCTTCCTATGTCATTTTCATCCAGAAGAAACTTCTGTGGCTAATATACATCACAGTGTTGTACAAAACCCAGAAAGAACCTACAAACATTGCCCTAGAGAATTAGCTTGCAAAGCACACATCAAAGAGAGCAAAGGAAAAGAAGGGAGAAAAGCTTGGTAAAGCATTTGTCTTTTTAAATTATTGAGAGGGTTAAATGGGTTTTGTAGGGGAAAAGAGAAAGAGATGTCTTAACAAGATCTGCAAATGAAGGACAGAATGAAGTGGATGTTGTCCTCCATTAAATTGAGAAAGAGCAGAATAATTTTCAGGACCAGAAAAATAATATGAATTTCATATTCAAATATGCTCTCACTTCCTTCATTTTTTACAAATCAAGACTAGAACATTTAAAAGGCCTAAAAATCCTTTACATCTACTGTTCTTGGAATTTCTCCACAGCAGTTTTAAATGTTTGCAAATGTACCAACCTGCTCAAACTAATTCTCTCTTTTAACAACCAGCTTGAAATTGAAAAAAAAAAGGTCCTGTTGAACAATAGTTCTTACAAAAGATAGTCTAGTGACACGTCACTAATTCACAGCATCTTATGCTGCATTCTTCCTGCATCACCAAAACCTGCTAATTAATACCCTGTCAGTTAAGTGACAGCAGGGCTATCTCCAGATAAACTTGGTGCACCGCCATGGTTCCAAAACCAGATCTATCATGATAAGGTATATGTGGAAGATGTAACTCACATACAGATTTTATGTACCTAGTGCTCACGTTTCAACGTTTAACATGTAAACACTTCTCTTTCTTCAAACAAATGGAAGTATTCCATTACTTTTATGCTGATTGACAGCTATTTAGGTAGAAAAAAACAAGTCTACTCCACATGTGCATACTATAAGGAAATAAAATCACTGTTAAATCTAACAAAGAGGGAAATAAGTCATCTGAAAACACTGGTCTCTTCAGAGCTTATCATAATTTTTGATAACAGATCATATTTTTATTATCACAATATTTTGTGTAACTTTTGATAGGACTAAAGCTATTGCTTTGCTTCGTGAATTTACTAAGTGGGAAATTCATGTAAACAAAAGAGGGAGGAAAGAAGTCTGATCTCTCCAGTATTTCTGTCTAAGCATTCCATGTAAATCTCCTGTCTGTTGCCTTCTCGTGATACTGTTAAGATTTTGAAAATAGAGAGATTGTGGCCATTCTTCCAAAACACACATTCATTGGGAGTTTGCCATGAAACTAATTAAGGTTTAGGGCTACAAATTATACTATCTTGTGCATGTCAGAGGTCAAACTTAGATCCATGAACTCAAAAAAGAATTTGAAATTACACAGATATTCTCTATTTTGCATACAGTAAGATGTTCTAAAAGAACACAAGATAGTGAAACAAAAGGCCAGCCAGTGTGTTATTCTGACAATTTAGCAAGTCAGCCTACCAAATCTTAAAAAATTATTTATGGTCTCTGTCTCTCATAACCACCAGGGCCAGTAAAAACATTTTCTGAATGATTTTCTCCTCCAATGTTTTTCTCTTGTTTTGAAAGAACAAGATAGCAAAGAGGTACACCACTCCAGGAAAGGAAAGATGAAGTGATTTATTTTACCTGCACTTACCACTTACAAAATCAAAAGATAATGAATACCTTAATTTTTGTTATTTACGCATCAAAGCTGGGCAAACTAATCAGTACCCAAATGCAACTCATCAAAAAAGCAAAGTGCTTTGTTTTTTTTTTTTTTGCTACAGCTTTTTCTTTTCCCGTAATTATTTTTGTTTTTCTACTTTATAAGAAAGTTTTAACTAGCCAAAGGAAAAATATGGGGTTTGTTCTCAATTTTGCAACGTGAAAGGAGATTTTTAAAAGTTATAAAGCACTACCATATGGAGTTTAATTTACTTGTTTGCCACTATTAAAAGGAAAAATATCCAAATAAAACATTTTGTTTAGGAGAAAGTCTGTGAAGCTGGCACAAACAAACATGAGGAAAATTCAGCTCTTTTAGAAAAGAGGTCAAATAAAACTAAGGTTACAAAAAATAGATAAAGGAAAAAAATGTAAAATAGTGACATGAGTCATCTGGAACGTTTAGTACTTTCTGCCCTATAATAATAGCCACTTAGAAATGGTATACAGTCAGAAAGATAATATGAAATGCATGACAGGAAAGAAAAAAATATGTGTATGTAATCAAAAGTCCTGATAAGATTTGAAGACATCAACTTTGTCAAAGTCTGTATATGAACCCTAATCACAGAATTTTCCCACCAACATTCATTCTGTACCAACCACCTCAGTTTGGAAATACTTTTTTCCCCTTGGTACGCTGAAGTAATTTTTTCCTAGGTTTCAGGAAAATTAACAAAGCAGAATTTCTGCCAGAAACTGAGTCACCAAGCTAGCCTTACCACTACTGGGCAGACATAAAAAGACTATTCTTTATGCAAATACATATACCAAACCATACATGTACCTATACCTATTCCCCAGTATTACATCACAGTGTACAGAGTTAAATAAGGGATTATATGGAGCACCTGAGAGGTTATTCTT
Source organism: Cisticola juncidis (assembly GCA_013400215.1). NCBI lineage: Eukaryota > Metazoa > Chordata > Aves > Passeriformes > Cisticolidae > Cisticola > Cisticola juncidis. Next base: position 761,937 of record VXBR01003878.1, on the reverse strand, counting down.
TCTGACACATCTGTGTATTCTTGATTAATATTAGAGTCTACAAAGAAAAACAGGGAGTTATTTTATATTCATGGTGATCAGGTTTTGTTCTAATTCCATCACCTCTGAACATTGCAGTTTTATAGTTCATGTAAACATAACAGAGCCACCTCTAAATTAGCATCTGCAGATTTCCTCCACAGAGCAGTTTCGACAGTTCCCATAGCAGCTAAGGAATATTTGCACATGCAGAACTTTTCCTGCTAGGTTTCAGTGCAGACATGGCCTTTTATTATGTCACCCAGGCAGCACACACCGTTACATACAGTCAGGTTAAGGGGAAAACAGCCCATGGAGTTTCAATGTCATTTAGTCCTGCATGCATTTTCAAGACATTACTCCCTTTGAGGTGACTGATGCCAGAATACTCAGTTTGGGAAAGAAATCTTACAGTCTGACTTGAACAGCAGCAGTTTGCTGAAAACACAGCAGAAGCACCTACTGTGATGACTTAGTCGAATTTGGCAGAACATAAACCTAGACCACCTGCCAAAAAAAATGCGCCAGTATCAAAGTTACATCCTTTCTTCTTCTGGGACCTATGGCATCTATAAAGGATGCCAGATGTTTACCCTTTTTCACCCTACCAGATCAGCCTCTATCCCAATGTTGTGTGGTGCAGTATCCATTCCTTGACAGCTTTCCACCTCCAGTTCTAGAGTAACTTTGGGCTTGCATGCCTGGATGAGGTAGGAGAACCCATCTCATCTCAAAGCACACGTCAGCCATGCCAATGGTTTCTGTTCAGGGAACACAATGACAGTGACCGCAGACTAGTCATCAACAATAAGGAAGAGATCTTGTGCAGAGTGGAAAATGAGAAAGCTCAAGAGGTTTCCTTCCTTTTCCTGGGGAAAACTTCCAGGAGCCCATCATCATTGTCTATTTTTAAAATGTAGGCTTTAATCAGTATGTATGATCTATCTCATACAGGCAATTAATTTCATTCATTTTTGTTGCCTGAAGTTTCAGGAGTGCTGTCTGGGGACAGTGCATACAGTAAAATGGCTTTTTAACTGCAGTTTTTTCCCTATTTGCAGTTATCAGCTTTACTGCTTTCGGTAGTTAAACTACACTCACTTGTCAAGCTTCAGACTATTTTCTTCACAGCTCCTTATCAAATTTTCCACCAAATGCTTCTTTATGACCTCAAGCCTCATTAATATTGTCAGAGCTTTGTGACACTGAGATAAAGCACTTCCATACAAACTCTGAGATTATCAAACATCTGAAGCTAGGTTAATACCATAGAATTCCCCAGCCAACCAAATAATTCCCATTCTTTTCTAGAGATATATGATGGCCAATTCAAACAACAGTTCCATAGTTTCCACCATTAATCTGAAGTTTATGTCAAATTATAACTGGCTCCTTCAATTCTTCTGTCTCCTCCTCTGTAGGATTCTGGTTGTCAGGGCTCTATGTCATGAAGATCTGCTCAAATTCCAGTGACGTATTGCAGAGATTATAATATATGTGATTCTAAATTTCACACAGCACCATATAGTTTATATGACTGTATCTCAGGTATGCATGGGAGTGGAGACTGTACTGTAGAAAACCAAATTTAAAAAAAAATCCAAATCATTTAAGAAAAGGTAACTGGCAAATAAACAAGTTAACTTGAAGAGTGTTTGAAGGACAAGACATCTTAAAGAAGTAAAAGTCACAGATGATGAGCAGGGCAAGGTTTTCACAGGCAAGGCAAACTGGCATGAGAATTTTTGAGCACTTTCTTCAAACCAAGTTTTCCAAAGATTTCTATAATGGCAGCATGCACAGAGTACCTCATCTATTCTACATTAACAGCTCAAGGATACAAGTTACTGCACTGTACTCCACATCCCAAGGGTGAGGGTAAGAAAAGCTCCATTTTATTATTTTTTTAATATGTAGATGTACTCTTTTTTAACCTATATTTTTGATTCCTCTAATACGTTAAAAGGCCTTACTACACTGTCCTTTGGCTTTAGCTACTCTTAAAATATTAACTAAAGCATTGCATCTCAAACCCAACATTTGTATGCAACTAGTGCTCCTTCCTAACATTCTTGTTCAGAAGCCTTCAAGCTTGTGGCACAGTATGTTTTCTATAATCCCATTTCTTTTTTAATCACATGCAACCCCTTTTTTGTATTCTATTGATGTTAAAAAGAATGAATGCAGCCCTTGCGCTATTAAAAACAAAAAGCTTCTTACTTTCAGGAATGCATTGGCAAGCCTCCACAAGAACAAGATTTAACTTTTGAGCATGGCAGTGGGCATACAAGGCTAATGGGTGGTCCTTAAATAAAAGAAAAAAGAAAAAGAATCCCCCCCGTAATTCATTCAATAGTACATTAATATTATCTTTTACCTTATGGTTGATTAAATTCTTGCAAAACGCTCAAGGTGCAAATGACAATACAGATGAGAAATATGGAAGTGTTGTTTGGCCTTTACAAATTATCTTTTAAATATCTATTTAACCCATACAAGTTTTGCTAATGTGTGAGGATGTCCTATGATTCATTGGCCGAACATGAAATTCATTTGTTTTGTCTGTATGTGAGAAAAGATTAACAAAAAAAAAAGTTACAGAATGAATCAGCCTATTTTATAAGTCAGTCAGACGAGCTATGCCCTTAGACAAAGAAGGAATTATTACAACAATTTTGCTCAAATAATCTAAATCAAGATCTGTTTTACTAGAACAGTCCTTGCTAATTTTTCAGGCTAAATAGAAAAAAGCAAACCTTCCAAATACAGGGGGTTTTTTGTAGCCCTTTTTCTGTATCTATAAACCTTGTTTTGTTCCACCTTGTGAATGATGTCACCCCTTTATTTAGATGACTTAATATGCTACTTAACTTGCCCTGTAGTCCAAGAGCAGCTATGGGAATAACATTGTTCTGGTAGCTACTTCCCCATTTGAAAAACCTCTTAAAGCTGTTATCCATCTGCATTTCGCTCATCGTGTGTGAAACATCTACACAGAAAACAGTAAGCTCTCTGTTTCTTACAGTTATATGCCAGACTACAAACCAATTTATACTCCAGTAGAATTAACCTTTCCTTAAATTTCTCATCTCCCTCTGGGGACTTTTTTGCAAAGGTTTTTTGGGATCTTGGTTGTTTTGGGGGGATTTTTTTAGTTTTTTAAATCATCAACTGTAAAAACCAATCTGGTGTGATAGCTTGAGAGAATTCCCCATTTTTATTTCCTGGATATCTCAGTGGAGAACTTTACCTTTTTTGAAAATTACTGACCTGGTCTGTGATAACTGTCTACCTGTTTATTATTTGAAGATGATTGGTGAAATTATCATGACTGAAGGTTAAATATCAGTTTCTAAAAAAAGTTACAAGTTTGGGAGTTTTATTCTAGTTCAAATTATGTCAATTCTGAGTCGCATTTCTTATGACATGAGAAATAAGTCTTTTGTCTAAGACACTTAGGGCAAGCAAGAATATTTTCCCAAATGCAGTGCCTCAACACCTTTGCAGCCTTCCTCCACAATATAAACTGGAATTAGTTTGCCTTGAAACAAAATTGGTTTTTATCTCTTACTATAGTCACTTCCATTTGGCATTCCTTTGTTGTGGTACAAAATGAAGAAGTGAAACTGGCACTAAATGAAGTCTGATGACAAGTTATGTCAGCAGGGAGGAAAAACATTGGTTTAGCCCATTCTTCTCACAAGTCACTATGCTCTGATTGTAGGAAGATCCAGGAGCCACAGAAATATGACATACAGCTGCACCCTACTGCAGGTGGTTTTATGGGACTACAAAATGAAACACAGGCTAAGATAACCTGCACATAGCCATAGACCTGTTCACTCTAATTCTCAAAGAATGATAATGATCTATGGCAAGAAAATGTAATGCTAGAAGCAGGAGCATCCAAAACTTACACACAATTTTAATGAAGAAATAGGGTGGAACATCAATAAAAATATTTGTCCTTTCCAGCTGAGATACAAAATATTAAGCCAAATTAATTAAAGCTACTACTGAAAAACTCCCCCAATTGTTTAAATAAACGTCTCTCAGATAAGCTCCAATATACCCAAGAAAGCGGAAAATTTCTGAGGGAGGTGTCATAGAAGGTAAATTGAGTGGAGAGTAATGAGAGCAAAATATTTTTTAAAAATACAGCAAGATTGAAAGACATCAATTATGCAAATGCATGAATAAAATTCAACTTTTTGTCTGAGGCAAGACAGGTTTCCTAATATTTGGAACTTTGCCAAATAAATTTCAAGTAAAAAGTCATATTTCTCCTAATGACAACAAAAATACCTTCAGCAAACCTAATCTGATAATCTGACTTGACAAACCCTATTATCTATACAACACCACTGCCATTAATAGCTCAATTCATTTCAAATCATCTTGTACAACTAAAAAATGAGTAACATTAAGAAAAAAGATACCTGTTTAATTGTAACCAAAAGCATGCACAACAACTTATACTGACTTCTTTTTCAATTTATTCAAACATGTCTACAATCAAATTACATAGGATTTATATGTACACTGTACAGCACACAAGACTACTTAGAAAATGGAACATAAAAATATAATTTTTAAACTAATAGGTTCTCTATTATGACCTTACATTAAATATTAGCCTTTGTCATAGCAATGGAAACAAAGGCCAACATCAAGAAACTGAGTCAGTGCGATGATCCAATTACTCAGACTCTAATTTTAGGGCAGTATTTTCAGTGGCTATATCACTGACTAACAAAAAATCTAAATGCTCTGGAAACCAAAGAGGAAAAAAACTGTCTTGTCTTTGAAGCCATTTCTTTCATGCAACTGTCTGTACCCACTACTTCCACTGCTGCAAGAAGCCTCCAGACCAAAGCCCTGTGAAGGGGTACTGTACCTGTGAAGGTACTGATGAGAGAGCTAATTGCACTAATAACTGTCTTGAAGAGATGGAAGGTGTGCCCAGTAAGAAGGAAGGAATGCTCCGAAAGAATAGATAGACTTTATCACCTTTAAGAAAACAATGCTAATTTTCTCATGACTGAATACAGCAGAAATACCCATTTGTCTCTTTTGACTTCCCTTGCTCCTGATGAGAAGGTGTATTTTTTTAACTCCTCCGAAGTTTAAGGAAACTGCTGAACTGCAACCAGTGTGAAAAAAATCACAGTCATGAAGTTATCACCCAGTTCCTCATCGATTTCCTTAAACACAGTAGGGAAATTACTGAAGGTAAAATAGAACAATTTTTTTTGCAGTCCCTGATAAGTGAAGTGACAAAAGGGATTTTGTGAGATCTTTCTCTCCAAGCTCATATTTTAAAGGGCAGAATCGTTTATTACATGCAGTTAAAGAACAATAGCAATAGCCAAGGTTGTTAGGTTTGGCTCAAGATCTGAGCCCTTTGTTCCCTGGTGTGCAGGACTGAGAGAATATAGAATATCTTGGCACCTGCTGTTAGCAGTTACTTAAGGGAATTCAAAATTTAATTAACCTTCATAGTAATCCATAAAAGATGTTATGTAAGTTCAGAACTGCAGAATTTAGAGAACTTGAGGTTTCTATATTCCTTACCTCTCTACTTGTTAATCCATGGACAATGGATGCCAGGTGAAAATATGTGCCAAATTTCACACAGGCAGTTGTTTGGAAACTATTTTACAACATAAGCAATTTGTTTGTATGAATTGGGAAGAATTCCATGATTTGCATGTTTGCTCTTTTCTTAAAGCATAAGGCCACACTGCTGACAAGCAAAACAGTCCAGAATTACAAGGCCCTCCAGTCACTGCTGCTCTGACAGTACTGTAAGCTGAAGGTCCCTGAGGCTCCACAACCCTGCTGGAGATGCTATTGCATTGACTGATTGCCTGTACTTGTGCTTCCCGAGCATCAGAAAATGTCTTGAAGCCCCTCTGTCTATATAAGTGCTTTAGAAAAGTATTAATTTACGAGCAAAATGGGGCAAAAAAGTAGAAAAAAATAGGGTGGCATATGGCCAAACTTTTGACTTAATTTCACCACAGGTTGCTTTTTATTTACAAGCCACTAATCCGCTCTCAAACTACACAATAGAGCAACCATTGGCAAAGGCAGGCAGATAAAATTGGCATGCCTCTGCATTGTTCTTGTTAATCTGAACCATTAACAGAAGGGTGAGAAGGCTAGTTTTGTCATTTAAACAGGCTTAAATCCTTTCTCTAAATAAGCTTTTGTCTACATAGAAGAATTCATCCAGGAAATTTAAGGGGTTTCTGTTACTGTTGCATTCTCTAGTTGACTAAGCTACAGGAATACTAACCTGTTTATTTGGTCTTCACACTGTAAATGCAAAAATTATTGCCAGCTGTCAAAACCAAGGCCTTCAACCTGACTAAATTATTTCTCAGAGGTGAAACAGAAGGAGATTATAAAGCCCTAAGAAGCAGCTATTTGAAATCCTGAAATGCACCTGTGCAACTAAATCTCCATTTATACAGGTGCTTTTCAAATTGGATTTGAACCCTTAAATTCCCCGATTCATCCCCTGAATAACCACAGAAGCTCAAATAACTAATGAAATTTAGAGACAGAAGGGCTTAAAATAGTTTCAAACTGTGAAGTAAGGCCTAGGACTATGTTCTTTGATTCACTCTTGATGCAACATATCAAGCATAAACATAAGTTGCACAATTCAAATGCCAGAAATCATAGGGTAACCAGTAGCTAAGTAATTATTTTATTTTTAGCATAGGAGAGATCATCACCTGGCCCATAAGCACAATACACAGCCAAATACCTGGAGAAAAATTGCACTGGTTAAGGTGACAGGGTTTTGTTTTGATTTTACCTGGCACATCTTGCACATATATTCAATGTGACCTTCGCTTGAGGCTCAGCCGTATGAGCACTTCGAGTTTGATTGAATTTGCTCCCAGAAGACACCACACTTGTTACCCCTTCCATTCTGAGATCATCAAGATCCTCTGCAACGAGACAGAATGATGGGATGAACACATGATTGAATTTTGTAGCAATAAAGGAGTGTCACCTGTAGAATCACTAAAAAATGGAACTGCTCAAAAATTGAGAAGAAAACAGTTACTTGCATACAAATAGGAAAAGACATTTGAGAGCCTTTTTATTTTTATATATTATCACCATCTTATAAAGGGTTCCTTAAAAAATATTCAGTATCATTTCCACATCAAGCTATGTGGCATCTTTTTAAAATCTATATTTATCTGGTTCATTTCTAAAACACTTGTCATCAAGAGATGCTGTCCAACAGTTCTATTTGACACTGGACATATTGAAGACAAATTTTTTTTGCATGTATGCTCTTCCATGTTTTTTTCATCATCTATTCACGTAGCAATGAAAAAATATTGCTAAAATTATAAGTGTTCTGCTAAACACAGAAAAATGTGAAATGGACACATATATCACATTGAAAGGGACCGTAACATACATAATTAAATCTATCATATTCCTGTAATATGGGCAACTCATAATAAAAACTGGGTTTTCAACTACTGTAAAACCATTTACATTTTGAAGAGAGACAGCAGAGGGTCTCAGAGAATTTTTTTCCCAAGATGACACTGGAATAGTGTAGGCTCAGCTGGATGGAAAATTAATTCTGTTGGTTTACAGTCAGGTCACTATTTAGAGATTAATCCCTATATTTTTTTGCTAACACAAAACAGGTGAGTTGTTTATACCTCATGTATCTCTAAAGCACAATTTTCAGTTGTTTATAAACTTGATTAACCTCCAGCTGAAATGTAAACAAGCAAAGCACTGGCTAGCTTCTATAAATGACCATGTCACCATTCCATGTACTGACTGATGCATGTGTTTTATGGCACACAGTACGTCATCATCAGATTAAAATATCTTTCAGATATTCTACACACATGTATTTTCATATATTTACATTTACAAAAGAAACCTAATGCTGAAGGATCTGAATGAAGCAGGAAGTACAAAAAGACTTTAAATCCCAGTATCAGATGGAAAAAAGTCACAGAGAACTTTAAAATCGGAGGAGGCACAGAGTATTTTAAATTCTAATTAATTCAAATAGAATTTAAAATATACAAGTAGTCATTATAGACACACAGTGGAGAACCAAGCTGCTTTTCATACACAAAAGAATGAGATGCAACCCCCCCAAATCTTTACCCAAAATACTTCTGGTTGTCTTCTATGGTTCTACTCTTGCCACTGTGCTTCAAACTCAGGGCATGTGGTCAGACTGTCGGGATTATGTCCTGGTAACAACACTCTTTTGGGGAGACAGGGATTTTAATAAGCAACAGTTAATAACAGCTAGGCTAGACTTACATGAAAATTTTGTGAGGAAAGTCCTTGAACTACATTTTCTTCTCTGTAACATTTTATTTTACTGCTTAAGAAAACTCTCCTCCCCACCACCCCCCAACCCCAGCCAATTTGTTGCCTTGATATAAATTGACAAGTGTACTGAAGTTTCTGGAATCATTTTACATCATTTCAACACCTTTTCCTATAAATTTCATGTATGGTTAATACACAAACTAATTCAAAGGACCTGGAAGGTTATATGATAGAGAGGTATGAAATCAATCATCTATGAGTCATTTCAGAAAAGGTATTAAATATTTGGAACACATTATGTATTAAAATAAATACAGTTTAATTGTGCTTTAAAGAGGTGTGAAAAGTTCCATATTTTTTAACAGATGTAAACCACTGGATGAATTACAGCTTAAAAGAAATTGAAGCATATGCCTCAGGTTTTTCTCCCACTAAGCAGATGTGATTTCTTTAAATAACGTTTTCAACTGTTCTCTACTTGATTAACTTTTGGGTCTCTGACAACTAAGTGTTTTGACAAAGCAATGACATAGGCTGCCCTCCATGATACCTTTTATATTTGAATTTGGATATCAAACTCATGCCTTTTTGTCATTTTTAGTCAACTACCAGCCTTTTTCTCTCAGAAGAAAATTAAGTGAGACTTTGTGCAAGAAATGTGGATTCAAGAGCTGCCTGTAGTTGTAGCCAACAGACAAGCAGGCAGAACAGTATGCAATATGGATTTATTGTCACATGCTGTTAGACCAACAGCAGTAATGTGCATAAAAAATGCAGATTTAAAATACTAAAAATCTACATAATTGTCTTGGTTTGGAAAGACAGGTATCTGTCAGGGAAAAATAGAGGTTCCCTTGGAATGGAGAATGTAAAACCCCCTCCCTCCAAATTATTACAATTTTGCAATTAGGAGCTTTCAGGCAAAAATATGGGAATAGGAATAACAGTTCTTTACTAGGAATATTAAAAAATACAAATGCAGTAATACAAAAAAAACAAGCAAGCAAGCAAACAAAAGTCCTAGAAAACCCTGATGGAGTCAGGAATACGACCTGACAGCCTGTTGTCAGGGTGTTGGAAGCAGTCCAAATAAGTCTTCCTGGACTGACAGATGTGGTTCTGTTGGAGTAGAGATGATCCAGGTTTAGTGGTGGTGAGATGAGTCCAGTCTTCCTCTGAGAATCCAGTGGAAAAGAGGATGTCTGGTGTCCCTGAGTCCCCATTTTTATCTGGGTAGGGAATGGTTGGCTCCTCCCCACTGGGTCATGCATCTCACAATGGGATGATGGAATGTGTCATGTCATTGGTGAGCCTTAATGGCCCATTAACAGAACATATCCCTGCAGGGTGGACAAAGTTGATGAAAGAGATGAGAAACACTACCCCACCTGAATTTAACACCTGACCTATTATCAGAAGGCATCCACTCTCCTCTCTCTCTCCCCTGGAGTTACAAGAGATAAAGAAAAAGGAAACCATCTCCCAACTGCTTTTTATAGATGAAATAGAATACACATCTTTTTGGTTACATAACCCAAGACAATAATATACAACTGTTATTTTTCTCAAGGAATTTTAGTTGATTTAATTCAACATTGGATGGAATTTGTCCACGGCAAACTACAAAAAGCTGTAAATAACACGACTAAACAGGGAAGTGTAACTCCATCTAGCAAATCCAGCAGCATTTGATTTAATTTGATTACTGCACCTCTGCATCGGCATGGAAAGATTTCGGCTTCTTCTGGATACCTCAGATTTACAGTGCAGATATTGAACATTTTCTCACTAAAGCTACTGGGCTTTGAGAAGCTTTGTTTTGCAATACCCATAACTCTGGATAGAAATTTTTGTGTTTGTAAGCAGGTTCATCTTTTTGGTTACAGATCAACCCCATTCATTATTTCATTAAAAGAAAACAAACAACAAAACAACAAAATCTAGCAGCAATAAAATAATAAATCATACAGAAACTTAGTACTAAACTCTGAGTGTATGTGTGTATATTGTTCAATAATTCATGTGTGCTTTGCAGAAAAAATATTTGATCACAAATAAGAAAGTTATTAAAATAAATACAATCGGTGAAACCAAGAGTGCTTTTTAAGAGTAAACAAAAGAGCTCCAAAGGTCCAGATGCTTCTATCGGAAAGAACCAGTCTCAGCAAAATAGGATTTAATTGGAAAGTCAATTCAGTTACAGGGCCTGGACACTGAATCTTTCTTTGAATTCCTTGCTAGAACAAATCGTGATGATGCAGCTGAGAGGCTCCATGATATCACTGAGTAGCAACGAGGTAATTCATGGAAAAAGGAGAGAAAGAAAAGCCATGCTGGTGACTGCCTGTGTCATGAAAGACAAGAATACAGTGAAACTTCTCAAATCCTTAGAAAACTGTTATTTATCTTTGTTTAGGGATAGGCTGGAAATTCACATAAACAAAACAATCTCATTTATGCTAATAAAAGTTTGTTATTTTAATGCATGATTGTTCACTGTATTTCTCTGATTCCATGTTCAAGGTCTGCTATTCTCTAGAAAGGGTATGTGAAGACCCAGCTTTGGTCCTACATCAATTTCCATTAAATATGTTCTGTGCATTAAAAAACTACATGGGAACCAAGCAAAAAGAATCTTACATTTTCCTCAAATCAGCAATTTACCAAAATGAATTCACACAGCTGCAATCTTTATACTTTGCCACAACAATACACAAAAATACTTGAAAGTGAGATAAAGATCACAAGTGTAATATAGCATAGCCCAGAACCAGATGTTTTCTAGATTAATAATAATGCTGTGCTAAGTTTAATTCTTTGTGATTTATTTTTTAATAGAAACCTTTCGCCAAAAAAGGGAGGGGGAAAAAATTACCTACTTCAACTGAACAAGAGTATAGCCCAATAGCAAGGTCATGTTTTTAAACAGGACATTGTTCACAATTATTTACTTCCTTTCTTTTTGGGGTGGAAGGGATGGCGAGAGGCAAAGGGGCACTCACTAGCGTCAAGTATTCCAGAAACCATGCAAGATTGCTTATTGTCTTGGGATGACAGGGTGTGGAATCGTCTTACAAATACTTACAAGACTTACACACCATTCACTTTAAGGACAGAGATCTTATGCAAAACTCCTATAAAATACAGTGAAAGACTAGTTGCACAGAAGGCTCAGGTAATCAGATCATGTTGTATTGTTTCATATGATCCAGTCACTTTTGTCTCCTTCCTCCATTATAAAACATGTAGTAATTTCCCAAGAGTACATCAAGAAGCATAAGGTTCAAAGCTGGATAAAGTCTATGCCAGCTCAGTTTGTCTGTTCAGTCTAATACTAAGAAAAGCCCTAAATGTTTTCATGTGAGAGTAAAAATTCAGATAATGAATTCTGATTTTTGTTCTTGCATGCCATCAGGAATTTCTGGAGCACCAGTAAAATAATGTCTCTTTTTCTGACGCAGTTAATTCCTCAGGTAGTGTTCTTACATTGTGGTAGACATTGATGTATTCCTTGTATATAACATTGATTTGTTGAGGCCTGTTGGCTAAAGCACATACTTCTTAATATGCTCTACTAATCTCATTTAAAAACAAACATCTCCCAACCAACCAAAAAATCACCAAAATACAACAACAAACCAAACAAAGAAACAAAATAAAAACCCCAAATCAACAAAATCCTACTGCTGACAGAAGTTCTGCTCATGAAATCTAAGCAGCTTTATATGTCATACTTTTGTGTGTCTTATTGCGTTAGCCAATCCTCTTTGTTTTAGATAAATTATCTTGCCAGATATCAAGAAATTCCAATTAAAAAAAAAACAAACACCAAATTAATTTGTAATGAAATATTGGCACAAGCAGGAATTTTAGGCTTCCAGACAAGGAAGAATTATGAATATAGAATATCTGATGCTCCACTCCTGAAAAAAAAAAAATTGGTTCAACAGATGCCAAACTGGAGTTATCTTCTGCAGTAAACTAACTACAGGACACCTCGTTTTCTTTTTTTAAAGGTCATGGAGCAGACAATGCTATTAGTCTGGTACACATGTTCTAAGATGTTTTCCCATAAACATCTCAAAATACCACAATTTCACCTAGTTCAGACCCATGCCATAGACTTTTGATACACATATCATTCTAAATAAATACATCAGCAGATTTTCACGCCTTAGGTGTATCTAAGAATTTTGAACACAATGTTCTGAAGGCATCTTACTTAAGAAGTATCTCAAGTTGACAGTAAATTCCCTAAACACTTGTGCTTTCACTGATGGATGCACAGAAATCCAATTGAAACACGTTGCTGAGACCTTGAGTTTGCACATCTACCTCTACCCGTATCAATTGTCAGAGCCAATCTGTCAGAATCTCACTCCATGGTCTAAAAACCACAAAACCAACATGGGAGCAGGGAAAGCAACATCGTTTCAGGTACTGAAATATACAAGCAATCATTGATTTGAGTTCTCACTTTTAATCAGCAAGAGTGAAAGGAATCTTTCTTCAGTTTCTCCCTCCTCCCATTTTTCCCCAGCTGGGATTGGAATTAACATAGGAGGTAGCCTTTTTTGATGATGATGTTCTGGTTTCATTAAATACTTCAGTATCCTAGAAGACTACATGAAACACTGGCCCACAGGGCTCCTGCTTATTATCCCTTTTCCCACAAGGTGTGATAATTATTTATTACTGAAAACAAGTAAGTTTCAGACAAGACTGATGGAAGACTGACTTACGAGATGTGAGCGTCTCTAAGATGAAGCGAGGGCTTCAGAGCACATTATGGTCTCATTTTATTTAGATGAGAAAGTCCTTAACCACAGTTGAAAAGAACTGGCATTGTGCCCTCTTATCATTCCCCTACTGGTAATCCAAGGATCTAATATCACCAAATAACCACTGCTCACCCACCCACCAGTTCAGCAACAATAACTGACTAAATAACTATTATTGTTCCTTACCAGTAGGGATTCCAAACTCATTGGTCTAAGCTATCAATACGCAGTTTCATCCAGTGCTAATGTATTATTTCAAAAACTTTATTTTTACATTAATGAGAATCAAGTATTGTTTGGAGCATTTTAATCACTTCTACATTTCCAATAAAATAAAATTTAGAATATTTCACTTGCTACATCGCACTCTACAATGCATTAGTGCAATTGCTGTAACAGTACATCAGTGCTTGCACTGTAATAATACAGAACCTCAAAAAGGTCATAATAAGATAATGCACAAAATCACCAAAAATTCTTGAGTTCAGAAGGCATCTAAAGGAATGTCTTTTAATGTTTTCTCTTGGTAAATTTTTCTTTTTTATTCTTTTCACTTTAGCTTTAAGTAAAGCAACTTTTAAAATTAAAAGCAAATTTTGATCAATATTTCTAATTAGTTCCAATTCTGATGTCACCCATTCCTGCAACCACTACAGTTATGTGCAATTTGGGCCACTGTTCAAATCTGTGCTCTTAAAGAAAACCAACAAAAAAAGCTTTTCCATAATATTAAAAAATCCATGTTTAAATCCCTCAGTTTTTCTTCAATCATAACAAAAATATCAAAGCATTAGGAGAGAATGTATATTTTGTATATTTAAAAGGTTTCAGTTTGTGTTTTATTTTTTAACAAAACGGAGACAGCCGTAATATTTTGAAGTGCATTTGGTTAACGTAGTACAGATGTGCCTTAAACATATATCTGTAATACTGAATTTCACATTACATTATTGCTTACATTTTTCTTTATTAAGTCTATTTTGAATTAAACTGATAATTTGCATGCTGTTTATATGAAGGTTTACAAAAATGAGCTAGGATGAATAATTCATTAGTTCAGTATTCCTCACAAAACATAGAGCACACAGTGCATTTTCAGCCAGTCAGAGAAAACATTATCCTGTTTAGCCTTTTACGAATCAGTTTTTGCACTGAGCACCACATTTATATTTATTTGCAGCCACATAAGTTACTCTACCAGTCCCCTGTCTGGATTAATCCTAGCCAGGTTGTCAAGAGGCCAGATGAAATTCATATACCTTTTATTAAAATGAAAGTTGAGGCAAAGTAGAAAAATTGCAAATAATTTTTACACCAAACATTTCCAGTAACACTGAAACTTCCAAGAGGGATTTTTTTTAAAAAAACCTGTTAGTCCAAAGATATCTGGAGTGCCAGTATGTATGTTCTCTTTCATAAACCTACACACATCAAGAATTCCTACAGTGCAAATATCTTCATTTCCTTCATTTTTAAATTAAAACTAATAAATTCCAAATATAGTAAAAAATTTTACATGTCCTTCAGAGAATTTTCTTCATGAAAGAGACCTATAATAAGTAAGAAGTAAGATGCTTATACAGCTTAAATTTTCTACTGATAAACCAGCACATCTTGCATTTTAGAGCAAGTGTCTTTCAGTCAGGCACTATTGCACATTTTGTGCTAGAAAAGTTCCAGTTAATTTAGGAAAAGGTCCAGTTAATGTCATATATGAGTGATCTCAGACTGGACAGTTTGGGCAGGCAGGGAGAAAGTAAAGAAATCTCTAAACTCTCTGTGTGCACAGGCACATTTAGCAACAGGTATTTCGTATGTTGTATGTGAAAGTTCTAGCAAGCTCTAGGTGCAATGAAGTCCTGACTGAGACAATAACAGGTAAGTGATTCTATGATAACCACCAAAGCTCTTAGCTAAAAAACTAGAAGAAACACACTGTGAATCTTCTCTATTGCTCCTCAACTTCTGCCCAGTTGCAAAGGGAAAGCTGCCCTCCTTGTTACTTCTGCTAACAGTGAATCCAGGATGAGAATGAGTACAGCACAGCATCCAATGACCGAGGCTCTTCCTTCCAGCCCCATCTCTCCATCAGATTGCATCAACTGCTTTGTCCTGAGACAAAACCATCTGTTTTCTATCACTATCCTTATTTTGGCCAGACACTGGGACATCTGGAAGACTGAACTGTCTACACTCCAAAAAGCAGACACTGAGCTGGATATCATCAGCATACCAATGGCATCACAGCTGACAGTACATGCTCTTCCTCACTCATTGATTAAACTCATACCACTGACATCTTTCCAAAGCAGGTAGAAAAAAATTTTATAATTTTATCTTCCCATTTGGGTCAAGCACATAAACTCGCAGGTATGTCAAAACTATTTCACACATCCAATAGATTAATCATTTAGTAAAGTTTCAAATATACCACGCAGTTTCCCAATTATTATTTTTTCTTTTTTAATAAAGAGAAGTAAATGCTTTTTAAAGAAAGTTTAGGTTGTTGAAAAACTTGCAGTTGGAGATGTATAGGTGCTGTTTATGCTGTTAGATTGCTTTGTGTAACCTATGGGTTCAGTGCACTATTGGGTTATGTTTGCTCATGCTTTTGGTTTGGATGGGAGAAAATCAGGTTTCTGGTTTTGCTGCAATGCTTGTGCAAGCATTTTGCAATGCAAGACAAAGACCTGGATGAAATGGAAAATGGTGTAGTGGTACATATAATGCATTTGGTTGCTACACTTTCATTGAATATTGCAGGACAAGATTACTGCCTAAAAGTTAATCAGTCATTATAGCATGTTAAGTCATGCAATGTTAGTTTAAGCCTAGTATCTTAAACATCACAGAGATATATTTGCTTTTACTCAGTACTACTTTATCTTCTGGATATGAACAACATATTACTCCTGAATATCTCATTTCAGAAGATTAAAATAATTTTGAAAGTGAATCAGAAAATTTGACAATTCTGCTTCTCAAGACACACTAATATTAATCATGACTCCACTGAATTCAAGGGGAATTTTCCATAACTCGACAGACTGAATATTTATATAAAGGATTTCAAGCTAAAACCCTTTTGGGTTTTAGCTCCTTACAATAAGAGCTATGAAACTCAGGTAGATCTTGAGACATCTTTAACGTTGGAGTCCACAGCAGTGGAACAGAATGTGAACCACATCCCCTGGCAGTCACAGTACGTCCTTTTCCTGTGGAGGATAAGAACCGCAGGCTAACCACTCTATCTACGCTATCACTGACTAAGAGGGAGTCAGAGACTCTAAACTGGAAACCCAATTCAACATCAGATATCAAATGTTCCTCTAAGAGCTGTGAAAAAACAAGGGCCGAAGGAAACACAAAACATTAGGAAGCACAATCATCATATGCTGGCTGGAGGCAGCAGAAAAGAGTACATTGTATCACAGAAGATAAATTACTAATTTATTATATTTTCCTTCTCAAAAAGAACCATCTGTACTAATTTCCTAGACTGCAGGCAGTTTGATTTATAGAAAACCTAAAAATCAAATAAAGACAAAGTCACAGTACAAACCATATCAACAGGAAGAACAGAGAAAATAAAGAAAAAAACCCAATGTCAGAAAATACCTATTTCAAGCCAAAAGGAAACAGGCAGCACTGCACCAAGAAGAAAGTTAGGTCAGCACAAAAAGGCCAAGTAATTCATGGTTTTCTATCTTCATGCACACAAGCAAACCTCACTAGCCCTGAAATACTGTTAGTTCAAATGGCAGATGAATGAGGTCAAATTCCAAGGTGCTGACCTGCAGTCACTAAGGATTCAGCTCTGTATTCCAGTAGCTTGTTTCCAGTGGTCAAGTCCCATTTATTCCTGTGCTCTTACCCCTTTCTACCATTCCCAGTGATATCAGTGCTTTATTTCTACCTGACTCTGGTACAAATATATATGAAAAATACTGTATTTTTGGTGGAATCTGCATGTGTGTTGGTAGAGCTGCAGAGCTGCCTTGGCACACTGAGCCAATACATGCTCAATACAAGCATTAAGATCCATCTAAAGGAAACAACAGGAAGCCTACAGCTCTGCCTGAAGAAACAGAGGAGGAAGTAGGATCACCTTCTCCAATGAAAATAAGCTTTCATATTAGGATCAGCTGTTCTCCCAGAGCCATAACTCTAAGGGGTAAAAGCATCTGGTATTTAAGTAACACTAACAAGTCAGAATATGAACACATTTATCAAAGCATCAGTAATAAAAGAAAACAAGATATTATTTTTACATTAACAGGATGATAGCCCATCTGCCACTCACCACTGCTGTTTTAACAATCTTAAAATTTAGTGTGATTTTGCTTCTTGCTTCTCTCAACACACAAGTTTTTCAAAACTGAGATTCTATGAGAATATGTACATCTTCAGAAATGCATTCCTAACATTTTACCAACATATGATTCTTAATCCGTGTTACCATATTAAAGACACAATTTTAATTTTTTTTAAAAAAGTATCACACATGGCAAGTAATCATCACCTTTTATTTTTTCTCATTTAACTGAGCTGTTAAAATCTAATATGATTGAACTTGGAAATAAGCTTGAACATGAGAAGTAGGCTAAAATCAGGCTTGTTATCAACACAGTGTCTTACCTTCTTATCATCTTTTTCTCATCTGTTTTAAAATTCCTGAAATACGGTAATGTGCATAAATTAAATTATATCTGATATTCTGGTACAGCTTTTTAAGTGAATGCAGACTTAATGGATAAGATTTGCTACTTTGAAAATTAAGACAAATTAGAAAGGTGATCCATAGGCTCAAAGGAATTTTCAAAACTTAGTAATGTATCCATTTCCATATTACAGATACAATGATTATACTGAAACTAATGTACACATGTTTGTTCCTTCATAAAATTATGTCATATTAATTAAATCACATTCCTCCAAACTCAACACCCCTTAAGTTTGTCAAAACACAAAAAGCAGTTTGTAACATCTGACAGTGCTTCAGCATATCCACAGAAACATTTTCCTCAGCTCCCAAATAATCTTTCCAATTATCTACGTACTATCAAAGTTCCTTCTCAGATGAGCACCTCAAAACAGTCTGTTTAGGAGGTTTAAGAAGCTCAGAACCACTTCAAAAGGCTTCAAACACTTCCAACAGCTCCCCGACACACAAGTGGAAGTCCCCCATATGATTAACGTTCTATTTCTTACAGAGCATTTCTCTATGTGAAGATTCAATATGGTGTGAACTCCTGCCAAACTGTTGCTCATTTACAAACTATAAATTATGGCTAATATAAAGAAATCAAACCCATATAATTCATACAAACTTTAAACAGGCTATCAGAAAGACAATTTCCAAGTCACGGGTGGTATAACTACAATATTTATAGAATTTGGAAATTTTAACAGAGGATTTTAGGTTTCTTAAACAAATATATTATTCAAGCCGTTTTGCCAATGCTTTTAAATGCATCAGTAGAAAATTAATATTTAAAGACAAAGAAAACCCAAAAAAACAACTGCTTTGTGAGACCTTAGCAATATTTTGCCCAGGTAACCAGACATACATTTAGAAAAAAATTCACCCAAAAAAGTATTGTTTTTATCAAATCATTGTGTGAATATTCATAAAAAACCCCACAATGATAAATTCAGCCTAATTATTTGTGACTGACATAACCCAGTTAATACCCATTTCCTGAAAACCATCAGGAAAATAAGTTCCTCTCAGAAATATTCAAATATGTCAAAAGATTTTTCTATCCCTCTAAGGACATCCAAGCGAGCATGAAAACCATTTCATAAAATCCTTCACATGGATACATTTCCCCATACAGCCAAATGGAGAGACAGGTCTGGAAACTATCGTCAGACACCTTGACAAGTCTTCTCTATCCCCAACATCACTTAAGAGTACCTCTGCAGTTAGATGATAGTGACTGAATAATTAAATCTGTGACGTTCTGAGGAATTGTCTCTCCACAGACATTAACTCACATTTACTTTTAGTCATTTATACTCTACACAACGGTCTGAGAGTCTGAAACAGGAATTAAATCATACATAAAGTTCCTTTGTATACATAGAAATGACAGTGATTCACTCAGCTTCTGAATATCCCAAATAAAAATAGAGTCGCCGTATGTCAAGAAAAAGCTTCTTCCTGTGATGTGTCAAAGTAATATTTTAGAAATAGGGCAGGTGAGCAAGAGGAAACAATTCCATTAAAGCAAGCATTAATTAGGAGTGACTGTATTCTCTGCGTGTAGGAGAGAAATGAGGACTTTGGTTCACAGTTCGATGTTTGAAGAAGGAAATAAATGTTTAGTCACTTCTTTTTACTGTAACAGGAACTATCACAGTGAATAGCAAGCTCTCCATAAGGTATGTGCAGGACATGCACCCAGTTCTCCTCTGTCCATGAAACCAGCTGATTTGCCTTCAGGTGCTCTGAAATCTACATGCAACAAGAGGAATATTTCTGCATGAAAACTGTAAAACATTCACATGGCAAGAAAGGCTAATCTTCTCAATCTCAAAGCATCATGTTCACAGTTGAGTTAGGTAAAAGATTACATATGAGAATAAAATTAATTAGACTTCATTTGCATTTCAAATAAAACATACATAATGATTTGTAATAATTATTTGAAACAATAAATGCATTTTTTATGTAACACAAACAATACTTTTTCTAGCCTACTGGACAATACTTTAATTGTCTGAGCAACTTGAAGCTGAAATTACTCATCAGGAGAAACTTGAAGGAAGACTAAGGAAGGATTACATGCAACGTTACTTTCATACTTCAATGACAGCATTTGTAGATTCAAAAATAGGAAAATACTAGAAAATTTACTTAGTAAAAATACTAAAGTCAGTAATATTTTAAAACTCTGCAATAGTGTAGGAGTATATTAGACAAACAAAGTATGCTCTTTACTTATGTTAAAAAGGACAAATATGTGACCATCCCTTGTTTTATTATGAATTATGCCTTTAAGAACAATTTTGTTCTTTCATAGTTTCATTTACACCACCTTTTCAAGTTTTTATTATCCTCATATTAAAAATAAAACAATCTCCTTGTAACTTCTGGTTTTAATAAAATAAAGGGAGAAATCTTTTTGAAGAGACAATTGGATTTGTCTCTCTGCATCTGGTTAAAAATCAAAACTGACAAATCCTATTATTTGCATATTTATTTATATTTAGTTATTCCCAGCACTGTAAAGTTTTTCTGAAGACGATTAAAAACAATGGAAGACTATAATTATTTTCATTTATATTTTATTCCTTCATTATTGGATACTTCAAAGATACATAATTACTTTACAGAGAAGAAATTTGGGCTACATCAATACAACCTAGAAAACAGTAAGCCAATAAATGAAATCTTTGTGTTCAACACTCCTTGTCACAAAGGGGCACTGTAACTTCTACTGTTTAGTCCAGGAATGTACAAACTTTATGCCCTTAGCATCACACACATACACACAAAACCGATTAAATTTTAATTTCTTTTTCAGATGCTCAATATCTCAGCATTTGGCTAACCATTTCCATCCTCAGTTTTACATATTCTTCCAAAGGTGACTCACCATCTTTCTTGCCATGATCACACTCCCTCACAGCAAAACCTTGGCTTTATATGCATCAGTGGCTAAACTCATCTTTTACTGCAGTGGAGCCAGCACTTAACTCTAAGTGTGCTCCCTGTGCCAATAGTTGTTCAAAGCCCTCAGTGACTCAAGGAGCAGTTTCACAATCAGTTTAAGATAAACAAAATCTGGGCTGCCACTGGGAGAGTCAGACTGCTTGTCCCACACGACAGCTGACTAATTTGTCCATCCTTATGCCAGCAGCCACACTTGTGTGGCCCACAAGGAGCAGGGCCAAGCAGCTCATCTCTCTGAAGGTTCTCTCTTTCTTGCTGCATTGATTTTGAGCTCAGCTCAGACTCACTCAGCAGTACCTTCTCTGATAGTTTTTGCTCAGACATGGACCCCCTTAAACAGGCAATCAGAAAACCTGAATTTAAAGTCAGCTTAATACTTATTTTCAACTCAGTGTCTATGATATAAAAACAGTTAAATTAAAACAGGGTAATGTCTTGTTATTTAAGTTAAAGTAGAAGATACCATCAGGAAGCATCTTTATAGAAAATAGCAATACTAAGTCATCTTAAAATATCGTTTTTATTTTTCCTGGAATACAAAACTGAAATCCTATAGCCTACAATTTGAGGAAATATTTGGTATCTATTAGAAATTAATTTTAGGATTTAATTTTAATTTAGGATTTTATTTTCATTTTTTAATTTTACTTTAACAGCCCTTGCTTTGCATTTAGTTTATACACAAATATTTTATGTATTATCTTGAGATCATTGCAGTAGTAAAATACAGAAAAACATACAGAAATTACCAAAACTTTCATAACTCCAAAGCAAAATGTTGAGGATAAATTTGGTTCAAAAACTGATATTTAGATTGAACCAAGACTCCCGAATGGAGGGAAAAAAAAAGTGAAATAAGGAAAGGACCCCAAGTAAATGATTATGTACAACAGCCTCCAGTGTACAATTCCACTGACTTCCAATTATCTAATATCAAAGATATTTAAATCTAGCATATTTCCTCTTTCTTGCCTCATCTTTGCCCATGGCCATACATTCTTTTTTTAATAGACTTGTTACTTAGTGTATTCTTACTGTACTTGTCTCTCCCTCACCCTTCTACTCCTCACTAATTATGCACAGGGTCTGGTAGCTATTTGTGATATCTGACAACAGCCTTCAGTTGAAATGCTACTTTAGGTTATTTTTTATTTATTTTCCAGCATTCCTAATTTGTGATGTTATAAAGTGATGATTACCCCAATTTATCTTTTCAATAGTTGTTCTGTTTGTTTCTCATATCCTGAATACTTTTTGTCTCCAGACTTCCAATCTGCCACCTCTTTTGAAGAATAGCCTTCACTACATTTTCCCCTTCTTCATAATTGATACCTTAATAGTCAAAATGTCCTAGATATAATAACACCAACTGCCAGTATATTCACATAGAAAGAATGATGCTCGGTCATTAAAGAAAATGCAAGAACTGCTGGGAGCAGCACCACTTTTGATGTTAGCAGGTGCAGTGCAGTTACTACAGTGAACTTGCAAACCCAAGGTATTGTGTACCAGGGTGACGCTGTGAACCGCAGCGAAGGCTAATGAGACTCTTGGTCTGCTCAAAATGGTTCACACTTACAAAAGATGGCACTGGTGGCGGAAGAAGTATCTGACTTGCAGTGTTTGAAATTTACCTCTTTTTTTGCAGGGCAGTTACAACTTTTACTGCAGTACTCCTGATTTTACCTGATGGAAGTTGTATCCTGTAATTTCTTAAGACAGCAATTAAAGCAGACAAATGGAATACTTGCAATTTTAGGTGAACTGAAGACCTGCATTGAAGTGTCGTTATTTATTTCTTTGTTTTCAATCTCACTCTCTTGAAATTGCATTTTGAGTTCTGAAAAATTCAGAGAAGTTTAACTTCTGAAAATCGACATTTGTTCCTTTTGTACTTAGCTATAAATTACCTCCTACTTCACTCTGTTCTTTCTTCTCCATGTTTATTCTTCCTCTGTTCTCTTTTTCCATTTTAGCAATTACAACCAGTATTCCACTCCCATTTAATTTTATAAAATAGAACACTCTCAGAAGTTCTTCACATGCAATATAAAAACAATGTCAGGCCAAGCAACAGCTTTTTAGTCTAAGTTTAATATCCTGTTTTCAAGCAAGAACAGGTAACTTGACAAATAAGTTTGCATTCTGCCATGTTATTCACTGCTTTGCATATTATTTGCACCATTTACAATTACATTTACCCTCTAAATTTTAAACTGAGGCTTGCACTTTGTGTCATGTTGAATGGTAAAAGCACACACTTTGCAACATCTAATAAAATTAAAATTCAGCCTGGCAGGCAAATTGAAATACACAAAAAAGAGTTAGTTACTTTGTAAGGTACATAACTAATGAATCTTGAATTCTCAGGAACTTGTGTTACATCTCAGTACTTCCTTCATGCCAATATCAGCTGTTTGCCTCCACATTTCTTAGAGTATCCTCCCCCTAGTAATCCTGCCCACCTTTCTTCTTTTCCTCTCCTTCATTAACCCAAACAGCTTGACCCAAAATGCTTCAGCAAGTCAGCAGATGCTTTGTTTGTTTCAGAGCCATAATAGTGATCAGTCTGCAGTGGAAACTCTTTACCCTTTACTGACGCTTCAGAACGGTACTAATGAGATTGTCTTCTAGGCAGACGCCAATTTCCAGGAAAATTTCAAGAAATTTCAGGAAATTTCAGAAAACTGTCAGTTTTACTTGAAATTTGACAGTAGATTTAAAAGGGCTTGAACTCAAAGACAGAGTTGCACACCTTACAAAATCATCTAAGCCCACACAAAAAGAGCCTCACTGGAAAACAGGGGCTGAAAACTTGTCTTGTGAAAAACAATCTACAGGGGATATCACTATTGGGTTACATCATGCTAAAATCACTTGTGTTACTGGGAACATTTTCCCCACTGAAACAAACCCTAGGTAAAACAAATGTTTATTTTTTTAACAGCTTTCAGTAGCTAGTAGTAAGCTTTAGTCCTTGAAATTTCAAATACATGAAGTCTCTGGCAGACTCACCCTGCCTGAAGTTGCTACCAGGAGAAACGATCTTTCCCTCCTCTGCCAGACAGTGCTACTCTCCTAGGCAGGAACAGCTTTCCTTAACGCACTGGGCTGAAAACATCAGTGATTCACAAGCTGATTTACAAGCAGATCAGATGTCTCTGCCTTGAGGGCTTCCATATCTATTAAAGGCGCAGGGCAAGGCAGATGGCTGAGGGTGGCAACAACTCCAGCCAACAATCTCCGGCGGCAAGTCTGTCAGAAGCCAGACAAGAACCAATTTATACTCACTAATGATTTTGTATGCCCTTTTTCATTCCTTCACTAATCTGCGATCTATAAAACTCTTCAACTTTTTCTGTCTTCAGTCGTTTCCCTCTCATTTTCCAGTGTCTTTCCCTTCTGCTATATCTCCTCTGAGATGAGGGTGCCTAGAACAGAAAGGATTTATACCAATCTGGGGTGACGATAGCTCACTGAATACAAACAGGAACAACTGAAAGACACTTGAAAGCAGGATATCCAGTGCAGACAATGTTATTATTTTGACCTAATAGCATGGGTCAAAGGTATCTGGCTCCTTTTATGTTCACAGCTGTTGTGGGCCTGCAAACATATCATCACAACCATTCATTTTAATTTAGTTGTCTGAAGAACGTAGCAGTAGGACAAATCATTCTTTCTGATCTGTCCATTTCTCAACCACAAGAGACATCTAATATTACATGGTTAATTATTAGAAAATTCTTCACTTGTTTTTGGCCCTGACCATCTTGGATATTTTAGAGTAACGTTATAAATATCACTTCTCTTATCATCCACGTCCCATGAAATGATAACATTCTAATAGAGGTACCCACTGCTACTGGATTGATAAAATAATAAATATTAAAATGCTTCATGTATTTATTAATTATTACTTTTTTGCCACATGGGTAGCTATTAATCCACAACAGTACTTTATTTTTCATTTTATAACTATTTTATCTCCCTAGGATGCTTTTGTTTGACATTTTGGCAAAAGTTTTTTACAAAAGTCCAAGTAAGTCATCCCTACTAGTATCTACCAGTCAATACTTTGCCAACACCTTCATGAATCATAATTACAAACACTTAAAAAGGAAAAGATACTTGTACTCAAGCCAAGTCCCTAGGAATATCCCCTTTTTGTAGCTTTATAAGGAGGAAAGTAAACTTGATATTACTATGAACACACACCTATCAAAAGCAGAGAAAAATCACTCATACTCAAATGGTTGGCTTACTAAATATTGAAAGAGAAGCAGTAAGTAAATATTTAGTGTTTGAGACCAATATTAGCCTCAGAAGCAATGCTATAGCTCACATTCTAACAACGTATTTCTTATATGAAGTTCTGAAATATTTATATGGAAACTCCTCTGATGTCTTCTATCTCAGAACTGAACCTAGTTAGTCAGCAGCTAACTAAAAGTTAATCAGACTGCAAAGCTAAATTCATAGAAAAATTTAAATAAAATTTTTAAAGTTGGTCATACTCTGAAACAAATTTTGTAATAACTTCAATTTGGTTTAGTTTTAATGCAAAATAAGAACTTACTTTAAAAAATTGTGTTTTCTATTTTTACTACACAAGATGCTGGTTAATAAAGAAGTACTGGGCTCCAAATTTTTTCAGATAAAGATATTTGTTCAAAGATATTCATTGTGAATTAATGACACTGGGACATTGCATACCAGCTGACACAAAATTTATGGTTTATTTTACCTATCTTCTTACCTACTTAGGTTATTTTACCTACCACCAAAGGGACACTAGCAACACTAAAGAAAACACCTTCTCGACTATGCTTTGAATTGCAGGGTGCCAAGAAGGGTTCTGATATACACTGACAATTTTTTTAAAATCATGGGAGCTTAATAAGCCAACAAAATAGAATTGAACTCTTCACAATGAAACACCGAACATGATTATATGTACTTGAATTCTGCTGATCGTGATTATAACTAATCTTCATAGAGAAGTTACTTGAAAAGCTGCATAAATGCAACAATACACACCAACAAGTGTCAAAGCATAGCTTCTAAACTCTCAGAAATTTTATGCTGTGGCAAAAATTAAACTAAAGAAATGTGGTTCTGCCTTGCCTTCACAATTGTGTCAGAGTAATTCCTTATATTAAATGCTTTTGTAAATGCTGGCAGCTTTCCCTTTCATGCAGCCTGACTACACCAAGAAAACATTACCTATTTCACAGCCAAGAGCCGTTCATTTGGTATTGGGCAGACTGTCTTTAAGAAATAATACAATGCCTAGGGCATACAAGCACTATTAATTCTCTAAATTTCAGCTTATTTTGTTAACCAAGCATGCAAAAGGACAATAGCTCAGAGCCCATCCTGTTAAAATATGTAAAACCAGAAACAGAAGTATTTGCCATACCGTTAGTTAAGCAATGCCTTTCTGGAGGTAAAAAAGACCACAAGCTTTGTCAGAATTGCACAACTGCTCAGGACCACTGAAAACAGAAATCTACTTTGATGATCACCAACAATACTCCAGATGCTCATTCCTTCTTTTAGAAGAAACAATTCTGAGCTGACAAAGATGACTGGTATTACCTGCTCTGTATTTCAAACATGATTCGTGCTAGTTCTAGTTGAACATAATCAAACATCTTTCAGCAACAATTGCCCTCACACTAACAGTGGAAGACTGGTGTTCAGATGTCCGTGTTTCAGGTATATTCAAAAGTTTATCATTAAGTTAAAGCAATTTAATTCAAAAAAATACCAGGTTGCTATATTTCTGTCCCATGCAGCACAGACCTTCACCAGCAGCAATAATTTTGGTAGGAATTCATGACAGATGTTGTTGCTGGAACCTACTTGTTGCTATCTGACCAGCCTGAGAAAGCCTACTGTGCAGCAGTCAGCATCAGCTCTCAGAGTACAAGGGCTGGGAATTTCCAAGGAGCCAGAAGCCTGCAGTTTAAAGAAGCTAGAGCTCTAACCAAAGGTCAGGTTTACATGCTGCACACTGAAGTCAACATGCCATCAAAACCCTGTCCATTAACTGCAGATTTGGACACAGACCACGCTTGTAAATTCTGAGCCATTCTGAGCGAGGTGGCCCAGGCCTGTAATTGCACAGCCCATAGGGGGGCTGCCCCTGAGGCACAGATCTTGCAGGTCCCAGCAGCTCCCCTGTGAAAATGACATTCTTGTTTTTCCACCACTAACAGTAGCTGGGAAATTGTCAAGAATGCCATTTGCAGCAGCCTGCAGCAGCAGGATCAGGCATCTTCACACAGAAACTTACAAATTCCTTACTTGAAACAAAACATTTAAGAAAATAATAAAAACAATGTCTGCCATTCATTCCACCTTAATATTCACACTTTTTCTTTGAGGCATGTATAAATAGGCATGTGATTCAGAAATGTCAAAATTTCAAACCTCAATTGCAATTTAAAAATACTCTGCCAGTTTCAGTGATCCTCAGGGTACAGGGAAATACAGAAGAAAGATGTAAGCGCTTCTCACAGGAAATGCACTACCCTTTTATTGGCAACAAATTATGAGAATGCTGCAACATTCATTCTTACACTGTAATTCTTTACTTCAAATTTGTAATATTACAACAACATTCACCTTCATAGCAATGAATTAATAATACCTTATTATTTGTAACAAAAAGAAGCAAAATCCTGTAGTCACAGAAAAAAACCAAATATTAGGCTAAGAAAATTGGAATTGTTCAGTCAGGAAAAGAGAAGGTTTTGGGGTGACCTAATTGCATTGTTCTAAGTATATGAAGGGAACTTAAAAGAAAGATGAAGAGGGACTATTTACAAGAACATGTAGTGACAGCACAAGGGGGAATATATTTAAAATGAAAGAGGGCAGATTTAGATGAGGTATTTGGAAGGAATTCTTTCCTGTGAGGGTGGTGAGGCACTGGCACAGGCTGCCCAGAGAAACTGTGGATGCTCCATCCATGGAAGTGTTCCAGGCCAGGCTGGATGGAGCTCTGAGCAACCAGCTAGTGGAAGGTGTCCCTGCCTACAGAATGGAGATTGGAACTAAATGATCTTTAGGGTCCCTTCCAACCCAAATCATTTTATGATTCTACATATATATATACATACATAAATATACATGTGCATCACAGATGTTTGCTGGAGATTACTTGAGGTCATTCACATAAATATATGCTAAACTTTGAGTGAAAAAACAGACATTTGTTTTCTGAAAAATAAAGAGCATGATTCTGAAAATTACTTGATCTGATTATGCAGATTTACTTCACCCATCATTCCAAAAAAGTTACTTAAAATAAAGATGCTTGTGAGAAGTAAACCTTCACCTTCTGAATAACAGTATAACTAGTTTTCATTTTCTTATACTAATGATGAATACATGCAATTTCATGTTATTTTTTTCTTGTTTCTCGTACCTCTCAGAAGAGTTCCAAGAAAATATTACTGAGTTTCTAAGCATAAGGAACACAAAATTATGTCTGCTCATGTTAAGATAATTAAGTATCTATTTTGTCAAGGAGTTTTTAAACTTCAGACACTGAAGCAGAGATCCAAAATCTTGTGGCAAGTCACGAGTACTTCATTAATATCAGACATCATATTGACACCTCTGTAAGTCAATGTTGAATCCTTGTAAGAGCCTTAAAACTTCAGGTTTATCCCAAGTTAGTAAAAGCTTTTAGGGCTTGCAGCTTACTCTGCCTAGCATACAGGGATACTGACAGATGTATCCTACCTGGTGAATATCCTACCTCTACATTGTACATTCTTTTCAAAGGCTCCAGTACTGACAACTAATCATTGTTCTGCTGCACATTTGCCAGCATTGTTTTACCAAGCATCAGAACTGATGGCATGCAGTGCAAATGGAGAGAAAAATGAAGGATGGACTTGGTTGGAAATAGCACAAATGTAATAATGAGAGAAGAGAGAACAAGCACAAATGTAATAATGTATTAAAAAATGACATTCTAAATATATGTTCTAACAAGGAGTTCAAATTACATATGCAATATAGTCTAAGTCTAATGCCTAAGCCTAGTATTTCTCAAGCTGTGATTAAATGTCCTGCCATTTTACATGTATTCATACTCTGAAAAAAAATTTAGTCCTATGTTTGATAACCCACTTACTGAAAACAGAGCTTACAAAAGGACTGCTCCTTGAAAGTCTTCTGGAGTTGTAGCTTTATCACAAAGTGAATCCCTATAAATTCACTTTATTTTTTGCCAGCTAAGTCATAATTATGCATTCTTTTATCTTGCATTCTTTTCCTGTTCACTGTAACTCACTTCAGTTAATATATGACATGCCCCAACAAAATTATCCACATTATTCTCCATTCTGCACTCTTATCTCCCAGGAATTACAGTCAAATTACATCACAGATTCAGGTAAATACTCTCTAGAGTAAAGTTTAAGTTGAACTAGTGATGGTTTTCAGTGGCAGTATCTATGCCTACATCTATTTATAATGATCATCATAGCTTACTGGATACGATCTCTCTGAAGGGAATATGAGCAGTGCCTATGCTCTAGAAGTAGATATTATTTAAAAGCATCTTTTGAATAGCATTAGCTTGTTTTTTCCCCTAATCTTCTGTGTGGAAGGGATATCTCACACACACATACACACACACACAGACAAAAAGAACAATCTATCAGCACTGTCTATTACCCTATAGACTTTTGAGCCTTTCATCTTCATAGAGCAAGGACTTCTATTAATATTTTATAGCAAGAACATCTTAAAATGTGATTATATCCCAATGCTCTGTTTCCTTTTACAGAACAATTTGCAAAACAAACTATTTTTGCCCTGATGAGATAAAGAGAAGCATTGGGGGGAAGGTATTTAAACCACAAGTTCTCCCTTCTTTCAACAGTCTTAACACAGTCAATTATTTGAGATAGTCTTTTGTATAAACCAATCAAATAATAAAATATTCAAGTCGCTAAAATAGTCACATATTAAATAACTTGCCAGAAAAACAGTGGCAGGATTAGAACCATTTAAAATTCAATTTTCCCCATGATTCTAACAAAGTAAATAGTGTGCTACAAACTAAAAGTATGAATCAAAGTCTGACAAGAGAAAGTAATACATATACAATGAAAAATATTCTTTGCTGGAGAGAAGGAAGACCTTTAAACCCATTTGACCTTCTTTCTCTTAAGAAAACAAATTCTGTTTTAAGTTCAGTAGGAGGGGTTTGACAGCAGCTAGAGCACTAACTTCTTATTTTCTATAGTGATCAATATACACTTCATAAATTGCAAAAACTTAATGCACCTTTAAAATTTAAAACAATCAAATTGTCCCTATTATTCTAATGAAATGTCTTTTGAACACCAACTAAGAAGGTATGTCAACAGCAA
Organism: Cisticola juncidis; assembly: GCA_013400215.1. Classification (NCBI taxonomy): domain Eukaryota; kingdom Metazoa; phylum Chordata; class Aves; order Passeriformes; family Cisticolidae; genus Cisticola; species Cisticola juncidis. The sequence continues at coordinate 731,716 of VXBR01003878.1, read as the reverse complement.
AATTCATCTTAAAGAGAAAGTATCAAATTAGTTAAAATTTTAAACAACTGAAACTGGAGATACTGAGCCCATTTTTCAGGTTTTATACACTACATTTTCTTTACTAGAGTTTATTTTTCTGGTCTGTACACACAAGGTATTGTTACACCTTATTCTGTGATGAACATTTCATATAAATAATATCAATGTTATACTGAGAAAAAGGATACAATAATCACTGCAACAAAACCAGGAATAATTCTTATAATTTTGTGACAAGAGGATGAATGAAAGATGACCATTTTGATAATGAGTTTCACATATCTTTTGTTCCACACTAATTAATTCTTTCAGCCTGATACAAGTTAACTGTAGTTTGTGCATGTGTTCGATTAAGCACGTTATATCATATACTATGTCAGGCTCTTGATCCATAAATCATTTTCCAGCACATTTTAAATGTTACCATTGGTGAGTCTAACATTAACTACATGCTAAGTTAATTACAAGTGTCAAAAAAGTAAATGAAGTTCAAATTCATCACAGCAACAAAGTTTATTCTTGCAAAAATATAACTCAGCAACCCTAACTGAACATCATCAGTTCTACTCCTTCCTACACATCTATTCCCTCCCCTAAATAACTGGTTTGCCAGCAGATTTACAAAAATTGGGATAAATCACACATACAAGAGCACAGCAGAAGCAGTCTTTATGAGCAACAATTGTTGATGTGTTTCTGTCATATTTTGACACGTGTTGCTCTCTGAGTTCACTTGCTTCTATATTAATCAAGGTGACACAAACCAAATATTCAAAATTTGTACAAGTAAAGAAATCAGGCAAGACAACCACTGATCTGGACCGGAAATTGGGCAAAACCCCCCACATTTTGATAAAAAGGACAAATTTGGGCAGTTTCAAATAGCCACTATAATCCAGGCTAATAATGTCTAATTTTTTTGCTGCACATTTCAGCATTTCTTGAAGAATAAAATGTTTTCTTTCTCCTATGAAAACTTTACTTTTTAATTCACGGAGTAAAAGCTAAATCTGATTCTCATTTCTTCTGTGCATTACTTTTATTTGACGTATATTTCTATATTGATAGTTTTAAAATCCATGTTCATTGCAAGCAACAAAACAACAACAACAACAAACAAACAAAACAAAAAAGTTTCTGTGGACCACAGAATACTTATTAAAATTGGTTATTACTTCTTGTAGTCACATGCAGTCTTCAGTGTGAATTTCCATACAACTCTTAGTAAAATAAAGCACCTATTTTATTTTTTATAACTCTTGAATGGAAAACAAACACTAAAGGTTTACACTGTGCCTTTTTCCGCCCCGTTTTCCTGCCCATACGGTATTTCTCTCGTGCAATGTGCAGCGCTTTGTTCGCTTTTTAAGCAGATTAAATCTCATCCAGTTTTAGATTAATCAACCCCTAAGGAAAAGCGCCAGCGCCCCCTGGTGGGCACGGCTGGGCTGCGACAACTCCAAAATCTCAGCGCAGCAACAGCGGAACGCATTACCCAAACCGTTCACTTTTGTATCCGTATTTTTACTATAAAATACATGGAAACAGGTTTGTGAGGAATATAACCCCCGCGCTCTTTATTTTAGCGGCTTCTTTCACAAAATAATTAGAACTAGTAAATCAGATTTATTATGTTGTCTTGTTATTTTAAAATGAACTGAAAGCAGAATGATAGGCTGAACCTGCATGGCCTAATCCTAGTGGAAATGGACATAAAAGTCCATACAATGTACACGAGTAAAAATGCACTGAGGAACAGTCTCTTTTTTCTAGTGAGGCTGCTCGCAGGGCAAAGTCTAAGTATGTTCCCAGTGCCATTCACATTTTTGCACAGTGTATAACAGTGCAGATTCCTATAAAGTCTAAAGTTATCAGACAGAAGTCCCACCTGAACAAAATTCCCATGATATTATTGGAATTTCAGGGTAAGCAGCAATCACAGTATACCAGTTATAAAGTCCTCAGAGTATGAATCTTTGGTGCAGAATAAAGACATCACTGCAGCACCAATGAGAAAGAGTCTCAAATGCAGAGCAGTACCTGGGACCAGAGTGCCAAAATCAGTTACCTCAGGAGCCTCCCAGTCCAATTCTGGAATCATGTTCATCTCTGTAGGCAGAAAGTGTCTGAGGTCACATCTCAGGGTTTTCACTAGGCCTATGCCAGGTCATTGGATCTACTATTTCCAGAGTTTTAAAGGAAATATTTCCTTTCTGGAAATAGAAAGAAACTCTTCCAGGCTGTCACAAGTGGCAGAGGCATTGGACTGGTCAGTGCTGAGGGGTACTCGAGAAGACAAAGCCTAGCCTGTCTGACTCATTCTCAGAGAAAACCATGACTTTCTGAGCAACTCATTTTGTCTATGTCCAAATACTTGTGCTAGAGTGATACTCAGGATATGAGGTAACTTTGCATCCAAATAAAAACCTTTGAACAAAGTTCCATTGAATTCATTGTACTGTATGAAATTAATGGGGACCTGTTTTCGTAAGAAATCAGTATAAAGCAACCAAAAAAATCTTGAGATTTGGCCAATACGGAAATAGAAGATTGCTTTACTGGCCCTGTTTTTTCATTATTGATTTAAAGGAAAACATTGCTTATCTAACAGAAGTTTCTTCTGCCTTTGGATTATTTCTTTTATTAAACACTATAAATTTCATCAAATCTGAAGAAAAAATCAAATGTTTGCAAAGCCTGTTTCCATTTTAAAAAAATCTAAAGAAATGAATACAAGCCCTAACAATATTAGAACAACATTAATGAATTTTCAAGACAACATAAACTGATGCAGAGGCTCCAAAGTATCCCGACCAGGCTGGCAGCAGTGGAAAGGGACTAGATGTTTCTGACTCTGGGTCCTACATGCTTTTCCTAGCACCAGCCTCACCTAATTCTGTAGCTTCCTCTCACTTCACAAGATGTGAATGCTGTAATTCCTCTGCAGACTGCAGCAGTGAGCACTTGACTCTGCATCTCTCTGTAAGATACTATTAAGACCTCATCTCTCACTTGTTCAATAACCAGGACTGCTTTGTGTGGGTCACTATAACACCTCATTTTAAATTATTATATTCACTGCATTTTAAATAACACTGCCTCCACACCTGTGTCATGGATAAATGCACTATCCATGGTCTCTGTCAGAGATTCTGGAGACATGAGGGTGTTGCTGATTGTCTATAGAGATTCTATCTCCCATCATGTTTTAATTTTGTAATGCTTCCTTGCACCGAATATATTCATATTTTATCATCTTGTATTCTACCAGATAAAGTTTCCAGTTGTATCTAAATAAATTCATACACTCTCTATTGACTATTCACTGGGTTGCTTTTTCTTTTTTTTACTTTTCTATTAGGATTGTTCTGTCTGAAGTCCATGGGTTAATCTAAACTTTCGTCTAACCTAGGGGAACTGTTTCTTTCTTCTATCTAAATATGGGTCTCTACCATGCAGTCTGGGATGCCTCCAGCCTTCTGCCCAGAGGACTCATTTTTCTGTTCATCTTGTCATATTCCACCAAAAAACTATCACTTAGATGTTTTTTCAGAGCTAAATGGGCAAAATTTATTACTTCTATTAACTACTAGCATTTCACCTCTTCATTTTAACTTCCTGTTACTGCTCTCCCAGCTGCTAAGCTACTTGTCAACCTTTAAAGCCTGCTACCATTTTTTTAAATTACTTGTTCTGAAAAGAAAGCAAAAATTGGAAGCCATTCACTACCACTTATTTAGGTAATTTCAGGCAGGCATTTCAGTCCACTTCAAAGCTCAGGAAAGGTAAACAACTGTAACAAGCTGTAATTACTTGTCTTGGTCATTTTTATATAAACTTTCTATCTGTATAATTTTAATATTAACTACTTTGGTGTATCAACTTCTAAAATGTGGCACAAAAATATATTTACTTCTGAGTGTTTAACTGCACAATACACTTCAACCCTCTCACCTGGTCTTTTTCCTAAGCAAAAGCAACATTTTGGTTTTGAATCAGCCTGCAGCTTCTTTTTTATCCCCATGGTTCTGGAGACAACCATGAAATCAATATCCCTTCTAGATGACTGAACTGGTAATCAGCTACTGCTTAGTTAGAAGTGTAGCTTGTGTGTCTAATACTAGTTACCATATTTGAAACTGCCTTTTTATCTTAAGTAATACAGATGTGAGAGAAATAAGGAACTACAGCAATCATTCATGCATGTTTGCATGACAGTTATAATTCTTATACAGATTATCTAAACCATCTAATATTTTAAAGCCCTCTGCATGTCTTCTAATAACCCAGAAAGTATCCTATTTCATTACCTATCTTACTTTCCCTCTGAAGTCTAGATCTAATCCCTTTGTCTCAGCCTGTGTTTTATTTGGTAAACATTTATTTGCACAGTAGTTTACTCAGATATAGAACAAGATTAGGTTTCTAATGATCTCATTTTGTGTCTATTACAAGCAGAGTACAGCGAAATTACATGTCATGGCCCTCTCTACACTGGCAATTCACTGACTCAGGCTCAGAGGAACCTCAGGATGTCCAGGGCTCACTGTCCTGCTCAAAGTAGTGACATCCAAGATGCCTAGGTTTTTACCCAACTGAGTATTGAAAACATCCAAGGTCAGAGACTCCATAACCTCCCTGGGCAACCTGTTTCAGCAGTTACATGTCCATACACGGATTTTTTTTCCCCTTTAGATTTAATCAGAATTTTGCCTGTATCAATTTCTGCCTAACGTCACTCTCCTGCTGTGCACCCCAGTAAAGGGTGTGGCTCCTCTCTGGAGCCTCCAGCTCTGGGAGCTCCCTCAGCTTCAATCCATAGACAGAACTCCTGAATACTGAACAGTCTTAAAAGGGATGTCTCCTGCTTCTAGCTGCTGGACTTGCTGCAGCATAATTTACCCAATCTCTTTACTATCACAACTTATATCCTGTATACTACTCCATGCATTATTTTTTTTTGCCTTAAAGGATTGTAAGAAAACACAAGCTATAAGAACAAGTGAATGTGAAAGACATGGAAAAGGTAGCACTTCTACTTCTTTACTATCTGCTTATCTCAAAACTGCTATCCCATTACATCAGAGTATATAGATCTGCTTCAGCGGTTGAAGACTCAGGAAACCTGAGTTCCCATTTGACTCACACTCCTGTTCATGAGGTTTTGCCATTTAAAAATAAATTAAATAGCTTCAAGAAAAAAGGAAGATTAGGCTCTATTTTTATATTTGTCCTCCTAATCACTTCCTTGTATATCATTATTTTACTCTTAGTAGACAATATCACACATGTATGTGGCAGCCCACAGCTTGGACAGGAGCTCTCTTTGCTGGGTCAGGAACTGCCTGCATGGCCGGGCCCAGAGAGTGGTGGTGAATGGGGCTGCATCCAGCTGGGGACCAGGCACCAGTGGTGTCCCTCAGGTCTGTGCTGGAGTCAGTTCAGTTCAATATTTTTACTGATNAGGAACAGTGTGGCCAGCAGGAGCGGGAAGGTCATTCTTCCCCTACACTCAGCACTGGTGAGGCCACACCTTGAGTGCTGTGTCCAGCTCTGGCCCCTCAGTTTAGGAAGGACACTGAGAGGCTTGAGTGTGTCCAGAGGAGGGCAAGGAGGCTGGAGAGGGGCTGGGAACACAAACCCTGTGAGAAATGACTGAGGGAGCTGGGAGTGTTTAGCCCAGAGAAAAGGAGACTCAGGGGTGACCTTACCACTCTACACCTCTGATAGGTGCCTGTAGTCAGGTGGGGTTTTATCTCTTTCTTCAGGCAGCAACTGACAGAATGAGAGTACACAATCTTAAGCTGTGCCAAGGAAACGCTTGATATTAGGATATCACGCTGGATATTAGGAAAAAGTTTTTTACAGAAAGGGTAATAAAATATTGGAATGATCTGCCTAGGGAGGCGGTGGATTCACCATCTCTGGATGTGTTTAAGGAAAAGACTAGATGTGGCACTTGCTACCATGGTTGAGGTTAGGGTTGGGTTGGACTTGATGATCCTAGAGGTCTCTTCCAACCTAATGATTCTGTGTGATTCTTCGTGATGCATGAGATATCAGATGTACTAGTTCATTGTTGTTTCTGCCAGGAATACTAGTTATTTTGAAACATCCCACTTGGGGAGAAAAGTGTGTTACTAAAGCTATAATAAAATTCCCCCACACTGTTACAGTACTTATCAACTCCAATTTCATTTTGTTAAGTTTCCCACTAAAAAATGGCGGGTTTACAGTCTGAGAAAAAATCTTACAATCCAATTACTTCTCAGTATAATCATACACCTCATTCTCACTCTCTCATACTTATAACACATGGCAAACTTGTCAGTCTAAACCCAAATAATTAACTACACATTAACAACTAAGTGATCAGCCTTCTGGAGTTACTAACATTGGTAGTGTGTAACAGACATTTCAGTCTGATTTCCAAAGTAACAAGCTCACAATCAGCACTCCCTACTTACCTTCTGCGATTTGGAAACTTGTCAGAGTTTATCAATATTGAACAGTCCTTCTATTAATTCTGTATCAATAAACCACACTGACAATTGTGGATTATACCAGTTGCTAAACTGGATGTCCAGTCTCAGCACACATTAACCTTACAAACCAAAATTAAAAGGCTTTTAGTACTCAGTTGTATAGATACTGTTTGTTTTTCTCTCCCTGGGAATTTACTAATATTTATTGAGCATTGATTTATCATACAGGTTTTGATGGTAACTGTGTTACTTTATCATATAATTTGCTACATACATTTTGGAAGATTTTATAATTTGCCTATACATCTTGGAAGATGTAACATTACCTGATGTGTTATCCTGCCACATGGCAAACAACTACCCTGCAGATGCATTTTAACATCACAAAGCATTGCCTTGTAACAATGGAAAACCACACCAAAAGGAAAACAGAACAGCACACAATTTTTACATCACCTTACCTTTAACTGGAAGTATTTGGGGTAGATGAGGTAGGAAATCCAGAAATCCGAATACACAGTCTGTTGGAATGAGCAAGAATAGCTTTCCTGCCCAGAGGAACGCCAAAAATATTTGGTGTATTCATTTAATGAAAAGAGACAAGGAATCAGCCCTCAGGGAATAAATTTTAATTTAGCTCTGTGTGATTTTCCCATATTATTGGCAGAACAGGAATAATTAATACAAGAATGAACTCATGAGTGATTTAGGAGTAAAGAGGTATGCTTTAGAGTATCACCTAAACAGTAAATATAGAAAACACTTTACTTAACTTCAAAAAACTGGAGAAATATTCACTGTTTCAAGGCAAGCTATCTAAACTACATTGTATGAAGACCTTAAAATGTATCGAGTACATTGCAATCAAATGCCACATTGCACATCAAAAGATTTTTTTTTTGAGAGATGAGAGCAATGTATTGGATACCTGATTTCTCATTGCTATGATGGTATGCATAAAATCCTACCCATAGCCTCATTCTAGCACTACCAGACTTGGGATCAGCTCCATTATATACTCCACCTGAAACTGAAACAAATTTAATTGACCTACTGAGACACAGAAAGATGTAGAAAACAGCTAAAGCAAAGTATGAAGAAGTGACTCTTTCTACTGCCACTGAGGGTTCTGAGCTGCTTGGGTCTTGAGCTATTTTGAGTACAGCTATGTATTTGAACCACACACTTAGCTTTCATAATTTAGCTTTCACTTTTAAGTAAGAGGTTCAAGCAGATTGAGCCTTTTCAGGGCTTGTCACCTAAATGCTAACTCTTTCTTTGAAACTAGTACACAATTGTGTGATTCTCAATTTCTGTAATAAGTTGAGGATATTATTTCTCAAAATACTCTTTTATTCCCTTGCAGAAGCTATTCATCTATGGTAGTTGAAGTTCTCATATAAGTGATATCCATCTACATTGAGATATAACATTAATACACCCTCTCATCTCTTTCTCCTTTTTTTATAATGGCAGAGGAAGGAGCATCATAAGCCCTCAGTTTAATATATAATTTTTTAGTTTCTCACACAATTCTCCTTAAAGAGTCATGGTGTTCCACATAGGAAACATATAAGCTCATGTCTGCACAAATGTCAATACAATTCCACTAAATCATGTGAAATTAGGCTTCTAATGTTAGGAAGGAGCAGAAACTATGTATTTTGATTATGAACGCTTTCTGGTGACCATTTTGTATGGCATACCTTATCAGTTCTGGAAATAGACTGAATTGTTTCAAATCTAACTCTTAATGGAAGCCACTAATATAAATTAACATCAGCAGAAATGCAGTAATTAAAACATACTTAATATACCAGTTAGGAGCAAACCACAAATAACCTATGTCTCAAACACATTTGGAGTGCCAAACTCAACTACCAAAACCAAATAAAACAGAAAAACAAAAGCAGATACAGTATAAATACTGGGAAACAATACATAACAAGTTTTGAATCATAGTATTTACATAAGCAGACAAGATATTAATAGTATTTCAACAGAACTGTCTTAGATTGGGTGCACCAGATTAAACAAATAGTATTTTTCAGATATTTTATACACTTTCCCCTAACTGTACCAGTATGTAAAACACCTATATTCATTAGGAAATGTAAATAAACCCCTATTTTCTACAAATGGTAATAAATTACAGTTTCAACAATTGGAAAAGCTTCATCAAGTAATTAATGCATCAAACAACTTAATATGAATTTTTGAAAAAGGTGCTGTGGTGTTCTGCAGCACATGGCAATGGAATCAGTTCTTCTACATGGGTTTCCAACACCTTCCTCTAAACCAAATTCTAGTTTAGAAAGACAGACAGAAAAGCACATTTTGAAGTATTTCATTCATAGTTTTGGCTTGGCTCATTTTGTTTCAGTTCTTACTTTGTGTTGTTATATATGACAACTTCTATCCATTATTAGAAACAGCACTATGATTCATGGTGCAAAACCTAAAAAAATACTCTTGCAAAAATATTTTAATTTCATTTTTTTAAATTTATATGTGTGATTTTATACATACAAGAAGATCTCATCCAAACCATCAAAACCCCGCTAAATTTTTACTTCAATGAATGTTCTTGCTGGCAGTAATTATCTTATTGTGAGCACATTATCTGTATATAAAATATAGGATAATTTATTCATAGAAGTTGCTACTTTAGCAATTCAGGAAAACCTGACACTAATCAGCCACATATTAACAAGAAAAAATACATTTAAGCTCTGCTGTGTTTGGACATAATTTCTTGCCTTCACACCCTTGCCTCACAATAGGAATTAAATTCACAAATGTCTCTTTGAATAAGCCCTCTCCCTACCTATTACTCGCATGAATAATCTCCCCTCAGTAGCAGAAAAGAGCCCCAAAGCCAAGGAATTCAATGAAGCAGTTCTAACACTAGCTCTATGGGGTTGTGATACCCAAAATCCAGTAATCATAGTAACTCTCACTCCCTGAATTGTCTGGATAGCTCTAGATCAATCCTGTTCTCCCCGCACAAAACGAGTGATTTCAAATGTCATTAATGAATGAATAGTAGAGAACCTTCACCAGAGTTCACAGGGTTCCCCTGCTCTCTTCTGAATCTCCAAGAGAAAAAATCCTATAATTTCTTACTAAATTACAAGTTTGACTGTTATAACTGACTTTTTTTTTCTACCTTCTTTCCCTGCGTGCTTCAAAAAGAGACCATGGATGCTCAGGAGCTGGCAGCAGTTGGCAAACAGACTGGTCAATCAAGCGGGACAGATCTCCCTGACCAGCTTGTGAACTCCAACATTCACATTTTGAGCTTCAGTGTAAGCTAAAGAATATATGCAGAGTATATGAGGATGCAAGTGCTGATTGCTAATATGGAGTCAGCACCCTGACTCAAACACATCCAGGCACAAAATAATTACATCCTTTGCTGGATTTCCTTAGATATATTGCCACAGAATTATTTCCCCACTATGTCCAAACTAACCTAAAGAAGTACAAAGTACTTTGGCTATCCTATGTGATACAAGATCAGGGCAAGTACATGAAGATACTTTATTGATATGCAAATGTGACACCCATCTGCAAGAGCAGCCAGAAGGATCTGGTGAACTACAGAACTATTAGCCTGAACCTTGGTGCCAGGGAAGGTCATGGAGCAGATCATCTTGAGTGCCACCACACAGCACATGAAGGAAAACCTCATGTCCATGGGGATCAGGCTGACCCAGTATGGGTTTATGAAAGGTAGTGTTTGCTTGACCAACACAATGTCCTTCTACAACAAAGTGTCCTACTTACTAAACAACAGAAATGCTGTGGATGGTGTCCCCCTGGACTTCAGTAATTGACACCATTTCTCCAATATTCTGAAGAAACTAGCTGCTCACAGCTTGGATAAGTGCACTTGTTCATTGAATTAAAAAGGATGGCCAGCGAAAGGTGGGGAATGGAGTTATATCCAGCTCGTGGCTGGTCACCAGTAGTGTTCCCCAGGCCTTGGTACTGTCCTGTTTAATATTTTTAGCAATAATCTAGATGAAGGGATCAAGGGCACCCTTGGTCAGTTTGCAGATGACACCAAATGGGGCACGAGTGTTGATCTGCCAAAGGAAGGCTCTGCAGAGGGATCTGGACAGGTTGGATTGATGGGCCAAGGCCAATGGTACGTATGGGGTTCAACAAGGCAAAGGGGTGGGTGCAGCCCTTGTGTCACAACAACCACACTCAGTGCTACACACTGGGGCAGTGTGGCTGGAAAGCTGCCCAGTGAAAAAGGGCCTGGGAGTGCTGGTCAGTGGATGACTGAACATGAAACAGCTGTACCCAGCCAATGGCATCCTGGCCTGGATAAAGAATAGCACAGTCAGCAGGACCAGCGCAGTGATTGTCTCTCCGTACTCAGCGATGGTGACGCCAACCTCAAATCCTGTGTTCAGTTTAGGACCCCTCACTAAAAGAAAGACACCGAGGTGCTGGAACACATCCAGAATAGGGCAGCTGGTGAAGGGTCTGGGGCACAAGTCTAATGAAGAGCAGCCGAGGGAGATGGGGTTGTTTAGCCTGGAGAAAAGGAAGCTTAGGGTGACCTTACAACTTCTACAACTCCCTGAAAGGAGTTGTAGCCAGGTGGGGGTCAGGCTCTTCTCCCAAGCAGCAAGTGACAGAACAAGGATCCAAGTCATGCCAGGTGAGGTTTAGATTTGTATTAAGAAAAATTTCTTCATGAAAGGTTGTTCAAGCATTGGAAGAGGATGCCCATGGAAGTGGCTGAGATGTGTAGATGTGGTGTATGGGACATGGTTTAGCAGTGGACATACACTTCACTCTTGTTTAGGTAAAGGCTTAAAATAAACTTTGGTTTCTTTTACAAACTATAAATGAATGACATTTTAGGTTCTGCATGTCATTATATTCAGTACACATCTATTCCTTGATAATTAATTACTCTTTTGAGGCTTTTATTAGCTCATGTAACTTATTTCAACCCAAGAGAAGCTAGTATCTCTAGCTATAATTGGTTTTCCCTCTCTACTTTCCCTATAGCAATATGAAGCACAACCAACCTCACTTTCAATCCATTTTATGCTTATCTAACCAGCAACTGCAACAAGTGTTGCAATATGTGACTAATTCATTTAATAATTTATTCTAACATTACAAACATACTCTTAACCAAACAACAGAACTTAGCTTACTGAAATTGACTGTAAATCTAAAAACTCTATTTAAACATCAAATACCTCTAGTATTAAGCACAGTAAATAGCAAGAGCAGGATTCTATTAGGACTTTAAACACTAAATCCCTATTCTTTGAATATCAATTGAAGGTTTACTTACTCTCAGATCAACTGAAATATTCTCACAGATGTTTGTCTCTTAGCAAAGGGCCACAAGATGATGTGAAATCAATGAACTCCATGAATGACATCAAACAGACCTGCAATTTCGGTTGCTCAGTGACTTTATATATTTGCAGACAAAAAGAAGAAAATTGAATACGGTATTTGCTGAACTTTTACCTCAAAAAGATATTTAAACCCACATGTGATGGAGCCTGAGTGCTCTTCTAGAGGACATCTGCTAGACACACACCGGCACCAGAGCACTCTCTCTGCCACTGAACACTGCAGTGTATAGCACAGCCAGTCTCTGCATGCAGAGGAGGCCTCCTGTCTCCCAGGAGTGTCATTTTCTGTGCCTGCCCTACACAGCACATGCCCACTGGCAGTTTTGCCGATTTCCCAATAGCTTCCAAAAACAGAAGACTCAGTGAAAGGGAACATTAGGAGCAGTTCACACATCTTTCTCCCACACAATCCTTCTACTTAAATCACAACAAAACAGGCTACAGGCCAGAAAACTGTTCTGAAGATGTAGTACAACTCACATCATCTTTCCCAGGGCTTTGTGGTCTCTTTTCTGAAAAATTATGTATTCTAGTCACATAATGGAGAAGGTTTTGTTCATCTGGGAAAGTCAGCAAAAAGGAACAACCTGTTGCTAGTATTAGTATAATTTATCATGCCCAGAGTCAGTTTCCTGCATGTTGTCAAAGACCTTTCGGAAGCAAGGAAATCAGGAATGTCTGTTAAACCAAAGGAAATGTACTGAAAACACTGCAGATTGCACACCCTTTCATTAAGGACTCAGAGGTTCATTAGAAAAGCAGTATAGATATTAAAAGGGTAGACTACCAGACACTGAGCTACACTCTCATCCTTCAGGCCAAAGCAATCTCCATTATATTCTATTTATTTCCTTTTGTTATGAAATGTAAACAGACAACCTTTCAAGAGTGTTAAAATGATTAAATAATTAACATTTGAAAGCTCTAGGAGAAAAAAGAAATTCTAAAGATTAGAAGAAGAGTTATTAAAGCAAAGAGAACACATCAGGTATCTCCCAAAGTAATAATTGAAAAGTTTATTACTAATTGAAATGCATTTCTATCTTTAAAGATTCCAGTTTATAACTGTACGGAAGTGTGATAAATGCAGTAGAATAATTCGTGTCATGGTGTATATAAAATGTGATGTAAAAAATGTTTTGTAAAATAAAATGGACAAGCAGATCAGGTATGAAGCCAACGAATTTTAGGATGGACAACACCCAAAGCCAGGAATCCGGGAGATCCCACTACTGGGAACTTGGGAAGCGCAACATTAATACCAGAAAAGAGGGTGGACCAAGATCAGAATCAGTCCTCGGGGAGGTGAAACTGTGAAGCACCCAGCCATCAAGGTTGATATGGATCAGGGAAAATGCCTCTCCATTCATGATTTCATCTCCCCCTTCCTGCTCCTGAGGAACTGACTTAATATTCATTTTCCCTCAGCAGCCCTATTCAGCAGACCGGACAGCAGAAATGAATATGAAGAAGACAGATTGAAGGCAAAGAACTGTGGGGAAATACTCTGCCACCGGTAAAATAAACTGTATAAAAAAGGACCACGAAAAGGACTAAATTTGTGAACAGGGGGAGTTACGGTGCAACAGAGGCCGTAGATAAGGTTCACCCAGTGCTGATCCCAGATCTCGACACTGAACTTCCGATTGCTGGCTTGCCTAAAATTTTTGTTCTGTAACTCTTTAATTAATAAAAATGTTTTATTAATTGGAATTGGCTGGACATTTATAACAGAGGGAATTACACATAATAAACATGAGGCAAACAATCACTGAACTTTCACTTAAGATTTACAAATTTTGGGAAAAAAACCATTATTTTTGTGAAACCAGCTTTGAAGAAGAGATGCTTTCACAAGTCCTGATGCTCCAAACAGTTAAGCTCAGCTCAGTGTAGTGGGGTGTTAATGAGTTCTTTATATTTTCTGCGTTTTTCTAAGTTCTTTGTGAGACAGTTTGTTCCTTGTACCCCGATTTTGCCTTCCTGATAGCTGTCCCTGGAATTCCCCTGTTGTGGTATGGGTTTTTGCTTTGAGTTTTCAGGCTAGCTTTCTATTTAATTTGTGTGTTACGATTTAAATTATACATACCGTTAAGTGTCAATTCTCTGTATCCCTGCCTCTATTTCTAGAACCTTCCTTGCCCAATCTTACTTAACTCGATATATCATTTGCTGTTTTGTATCATTACACTGCTTTTGCTATTCTCATTGGATTTAGTTCTGTATCACCCACCTTGGACTCCTCCCTGAGTGTATTCTCATTGGTTGTTTGCTTTGTATCACCCTGTCTACAAAACCCACGGCAGGACATGTGCTCCCCGTCTTTGAGGTCCAGGTTTTAGTTGTTATGCTTCAGTTGTACCATTAATAAACCTCCTCAGTTTACCCCAAGAGCAGTCTCGTCTCTGCTTCATCTCTGCGCCCCAGACAGACATTGCTGAGAGCATCGGAGTCCCTGGTGGGGAGGGGAGAGCTCCCCAGGGGGAAGGTGTCGCACCCCTTGCTGCCGTGTGTCCTGGGACACATCAGAAGCACACACTGCGACATTTCCCTACTAACTGTTAGGTGTCAATCCTTTCCCCTCTCCTCCCTGGAGCGTGCCTGTCATCTCAGAGCCCTGCCTCAGAACTGGAAAGTTCTATGAGAAGCTTTGAGTGATAGGTTAGGTTCAGGGAAATCCCCTCCTCTCCCTTATGTGTTGTCCTCATTTGTATCAGTCACCTTCCTAACTTCTCCTATAATGAACCCAATTGGTTGTACCCTTCTCACCACCCTCTGTACCGCACCCCAATAAAAGGGGCTCCCCAAAAGCCAAGATCAGCTCGGTCTGAGCAGTCCTTGGATGGTGACGAGGCTCCTCCTGACCCCTCAATAAACCCCTTGGATTTACTCAACCGGCTCATCCATTCATTCTCCTGTCTTCCTCTGCCCCTTGCCACCTGTGTCCTTGACATTTCATCAGCGCCAAGACCCACTGGATCAGCTTGGCTTGCGCTGCTTGCCAGCTGTACATGCCGCTTGCCATGGTGCCGGAGCCAGCCTTGGCAGGTCGGGACTGCATTCCGAGAGGCACTGCGACAGCTCAGATATAAGATTATTCGCACTGAAATCAGAGAGGCTCTTCAGAATCACACAGACTGGTGTACGCATCAATTGCAGAAAATTGGCTTCAGTTATCACCACCTTTCACTTCAACCACAGTTGTGACCGTGCATTTCCTGGGTATCCTTTGCAGTGGTGCTACAGAGTTAACCACTGTATATTATTAACATACGGTAACATGTTGGAGTCCATGTTTCCATGGATCCCCCACAGAGAGTGAGAAGTGCAGAAACTGAATTAAAACCTTTCGAAAAATTAAAATATATAAAGCCACACATGCATAAAGTAGAGATTTAAGCTTCAGCTTTGAGCTTCACATATCCTAAGTGCCTAATTGTTAGTGTAGAAGTACAGAACTTCAAGCCTAGTGATAGAGTTTAGACGTAACAAAACTAGAGTACTGTTTATAATTTTTGGCATGAATTTTGAGCAAATAGGATAAAATTTCTCATGTATGATAAGATAGAGTTTTTACGCACAGTAAGATAGAATTTTTATGTTAGCAAGATAGAGTTTTTGCACTGATAGATATACTATATGCATAGGTTTTCGATACTGCTTTTCGTAGTTTTTCGTAGTTTTACAAACTTAGAGAATTGAGCCTAGATTGGGTAGTGTGTAGATAAATGCATGAATATGCATTTGTAACATATGGATAAAAAGCCTCTGGGTTGGAAGTGGAGACATCAATTGATCAATCGGATCTAATGATCCAATCTCCACCTTCTGCAGCCTGGGTAAGGAGCCCTGCCTGTGAGCTGAAATGGGATTCTAAAGGTACCATCTACTGTAGTCTTTGTCACTTGGGATCCGGGCCCCAGGGGCCCCTTCCCTTTCCCCCTTGCAGCGCTTGCCCCAGAACTCTGTTCAGGGCTGCCAGGGACTCTGCATGGGTTCAGGACCCCGGGACCCCTTCCTGTCCTCATGACCCTGCAGCCAGGAACCCTGTTTGGGATTCGGGATCTCAGGACCCCTTCCTGCCTGTGACCCTGTGGCCGGGAACCCTGCTTGGGGTCAGGAGTTGAAGGTTGTTTTATCCTAAGGTTGGAATGTTATGTTAAATTCCATGTTAAGACTACTGTTTATCCTGGTATTTTATTTTCTAAAGACTTTATATTCATAATCGATTGTAAGATTGTAAGACCGCTCATTTAGAACTCTCGTACCTTCAGATATATGCTTTCATGTAATAAACAACTTTGTATAAGGCTTTAAAATGTTCCTGGACCTTTAAGATCTATTAATCTGTAGAAACGGCCTCAGCAGTAACATATGGGAACACTTTTAGTACCCTGAACACACAAGGAAGATGGCGCAAAACCATGAAATTGCTGCTTGAGCATTGTGACTAAATATCATGGAATCATAGAATCATTTAGGCTGGAAAAGACCGTTAAGATCATCAAGTTCAACCATTTCCCAGGCGCTGCCAAGTCCACCACTAAACCATGTCCTTAAGTGCCACATCTACACATCTTTTAAATCCCTCCAGGGCTGGTGACTCAGCATTTTCTTGGGCAGCCTGTTGAAATGCTTGAGAAACCTTTCCATGAAGAAATTTTTCCTAGTATTTAACCTAAATCTCCCATGGCATGACTTGTGGCCTTATCCTATCACTTGTTACATGGGAGAAGACAGAACACTCCACCTGGCCTTCTTTCAGAAAGCTGGACAGTGCGATAAGGTTTCCTCTGAGCCTCCTTTTCTCCAGGCTAAATGACCCTTGTTCCCTGAGCTGCTCCTCAAAGGACTTGTTCTCTATGCATTTATTGTGTAAAACACTACAGAATGTCTTTCTCATCTTCCTTACTTGTAAAAACTGCAACAGTGTATTTTTAAGTCCAAGTGTGCTACAAAAATCCTTATACTTTTACTATGCGTATGTTTATGTAC
The DNA here is from genome assembly GCA_013400215.1 of Cisticola juncidis. NCBI lineage: Eukaryota > Metazoa > Chordata > Aves > Passeriformes > Cisticolidae > Cisticola > Cisticola juncidis. The sequence continues at coordinate 714,816 of VXBR01003878.1, read as the reverse complement.
AGCAATACACTTAAACAATTATATTGTTACACTTAGTTGAAATATAAATCCTCCTTCTATCCCCTTCAGGGGTCTAGACTAGCTCATCCCAGGAGGAATATATGTCAAGAGACAGGAATGGGATCCAGAAGAGAGGCTCTCACCCTTAGCTGCAGTCAGATGTGTATTCCAGATGTTCTCCAGGGGGAAAGAAGGAAAGAGAGAGCATACACAGAGGGACAGGGCCTTTTCTCTGATCCTGCCGGGGTGGAGCAAGTTGGCACACAGCCAATGGGGTCAGAAAGGGAAGGAAGGGTCAACTACATGTCATCGGCCCTTAGGGGTTCTCTGGGGTGGGAGAAACCATTTCCCCAGGGGAATGTAACACTGAGTCAAATAATTGAATTTCTAAAACCAAACAAGTCATGCTTTGATGACTGTATAATCAATATTTACAGCAATTTCAAGGAAAATAACAGTTCAGTCCTCTCCAACATACATCACTGAGATACTGAGGGAATAACATAATTTCAAGGTCCCAGTGGACATAAGCCAAATGTGAGAGACAGCTTAAGCCCAAATGTCATAGAACTCCAAAAGGGCTGCATAATGCTAATTACTTAGCATTATGATGTGTAGAAAATGAGTCCCTTCATATAATTTTGTCCCAGACATCAACTGTATGACCCTTTAACTTTTACAAACACATGTGAACTAACAGTTACAGTTCTCAGCTTTTTGAAGTCAAGAAGATCCTTTCCACTATGATGTTATCTGTCACTAATCTAGTTCAGCCACCTGCTTAACTGCACATACTTAGAAAGTCACCAGCATGGGAACAGCCCTCCTACGCATCTTATCTTACATATAAAAAGTGATAACTGAAACCAGAATATAGCCCTGGTTAACTTTATTTTTCTTCTTTGCACAAACATTTCTTTTGAAATGCATAACAATGTAATTATTTCTTTTAGTCAGAATATAAAATTCTAGCTGAAAGCTTCATTGACTCATCTAGGAAATGGCGTTTTTTAAAGAAAATATGCAAAAAGTCAGATTTTTTGCTGACTTTTCAGCAAAAACATCATGCTTTTAATATCTAAATAAACCAACTAAACCATGAAAAAGGTTCACTTGAACACACCTAAAGATGGATGGTTTTGTTCTGCATTTTAAATATGGTGTACACTTTAAACTATCTGCTATGAATAGTAGAACCGTTTTCCCAGGATCGTGACTTTGGAGCATGAAGTTTTGTAATTTTTTAAGAAAGGGCTGAATAAACAAAGAATACTGAACTCTGAGGAGAACAAATTAAAGCGCTATATGTAACAATGCCCTGTAATTCAGCAATGGCAGAAAGCCATGATTTGAAATTAGTTATACTGCAAATAAGTTGTGTAAAAAGCATCAAAGCAGTTAATGGATTCATGTGGTACATAATAAAAAAAAAATCAGTTGCAGTATCAAACAGTTACTGACCTGAAAAATATAGCAATGAAAAATACCTGTATTTGCTGATACAAAGTGTTGTTACCTTCAAAGGAAAACGAGACCATCCTTCCCATGTAAAACAGTCATATCCTCAAATTTTGAGCAGTTCTGGAGAATGTAGCCTAACCATCATACCAAATATAACACACACACTGTCAGCAAATTGCAAAGTGAGAATTAAAATAAAAGCCATTTCTTCAGAAGCACATCACTTTAAATGCCAAGATGTGCATATTGAACTTTCTCTCAGTGGTCATTACTATAACATGGTGATACTATAATCACTACAAGCATGACTACTCCTCACATATGTCAGGATTATACCTCAGAATCTCACATTCATTTATGTAACACCCTACCCAAACTGGAGGTCCTGTTCATGAGCCTTCTTAGTTTTGGTGAACTGCAGGATGGAAAAATATTCCAGGTTTTGCATGGTACAAAACTAGAATGAGCTCTTACAATCAAGTACTTATTAAAAAAACCCCCAAAAACTAGTTTGTAGATAGATAATTTTCTACCCAAATGTCAAGACATTAGAAAATTCCTTTATACTGCCTCCTTGGTTCCAGATACCTTCAGAGATTCAAGTGTCTGGAAGAAAACACCTGTACATCTATTGGATACATTTTGCTCACTATCTGCACAGAGATTAACAAAAAAAATCTATCTGTATGTGATAAATGAGTATTCCAGGCCATTATTTTCTTTCTTATAAAACAAATGCATGATTTAACTTAAAACTACTGAAAAAGAAAAGGAAAATATCTAATAATTCACAATTAATTACTTAGAATATTTTCTCTTTTTTTCTTTTT